>JAGDQP010002372.1:95460-105722 GCA_022664845.1 Lepisma saccharinum | reverse complement strand
CATCTAGACGGAATCTTGTGCAGGCTTCTGCGTTTTCCCTATCCAAAAGTTGCCACTTCTTTTTCCAGTATCTCTTCGCCAGATAGCATGGAAATTTGAAACTAAGTCACTTGCTTTTAGCTTGGCAAGCTTGATATTGTGTTGAAGGTAATAAACAAGCCTGAAATAAACTTGTTGGAACGACTTGTGTCGCTTGCTTGTAACCTAATTCAAGCTTGTAAGAACGAACAATTATGTGAGGAAGCTTCTCAAACTTGAAATTTATTTTATTTTTCTTCCATTCCACTTTTCCTATCGCTGTAGCCTAATGTTTGCCAACTCCTACCCTTTTAGTACAGACGTCTCTTGCGAACTGATGGACTAAGTATAAATGACGCTTTGAAAGCCAATTACATCGTATGGTTCCGTAACCGCCAATCGAGGTAGTGAAGTGGGTTAGTGCGCTACTCCACTGACTCTAAAATCGTGGGTTCCAATCCCGCCTAGGGCATGCAAGTTTGTGTGTATGTGACTTTAACGATGTAGATCACCCCCGCCATCTTGGTATGACCTTTCCATTGATTTACACGGGAATTGTTTTACTCATTTTATGCCTCTCGGAAGTAGAATATTTAAATTCTGCTTTCACAAAATTTGTCTTGGAGGTAATTTTGACTCTTGTATAGTTTTGCTTTGTGAAGTTTCTTCAAATATATAAGTATAATGTATTATTAATAGTTTGCTATTTAAATCACAATATGTTAACGGGAAATTATACTATTCGTGTGTAAAATATTGCATTTCTATAAAATAGCATGAGTAAAAGAGAACATGACGATAAACTGGGCGAAAACAGAAATTAAAAATTACGCTCCTGAGAGATATAAGACGAGTAAAACAATTCCCATGCAAATCAATGGAAAGTGTGTACCAAGATGGCGGGGGTGATCTACACCGTTAACTTAGGATATAAGTAGTTACGATAAATCAGTAGTCACAAGTATTTTCAGTGAAAAGGAATGTAAAAAGAATTAAGCCTGCTTCGAGCGAGAGCTTATATATATAAATGTAGCCTGGTGACTACAGCATTAAATTAGTGTGCCGTGAGGCCTCCAATCGACTCCTACCGAGATCAACGCTTTTCTTCTTTTTAAGAAGTACATTGTGTGTTCTTTCGTGTCTTGTTCAACCTTGTTCTGTCTTGATATACTAAGCTTGCAAGAAGTTGTTACGTTTGTGAAAGCAAGCTTTATTCAGTTTCGAGTCGGGTGAAAATTCCTATGTGGGACATATTTCCATAATTATACACAGAAATAAGTTAGAACAATAAGGTTTCCTTTTCATTATAACCTATGGAATACAGTTTTTTTCTATGCCATTCAAGATTGTCCACTCCAACAGGAATAATTTCTACACCGGTTCCATTCCTTGCAATCTGACGAATTATGTATACATAGTTCTTGAAAAACGAACTAGAGCCTGTTTGAAGTTTTGACCCGGTGTTCTGGTAAGCTTGTTAGTTGCCCCGGTAGATATAATAATGAATTAATATTTACTTACATACGACGTGTAATAGCCTAACTTTAAGTAAGGTAAAATTGATTTTTAACCTGAGTTTAATGTAAATTTAATTTAAAAAATAATCTAAAATGATTTTGTTAGGTACGTTTGATATTGTATGTATTAATTAGCTGAAATAAACATAAATAAAAATGTCCTATAGCTTTAAAAGTATTTGGCACAAATAGGAAATGAAAGAAAATATAACAACACCAAACACAAATCTCACCATTTCTACACAGTGAGAAGGTCAGATTTTTTAAAATAAAGGATCTGTTTCTGTGTTTGTGACATCTGGGGTAGCCATTCCGTTGTTTCTCGAACTGAACATAAACATCAGTTTTTTGTTCCATTTCTCTTTATCCCACGGAAGGATTAAACTGAAAACGTTTTAATTTGCGAAATAAAGCTTTAAAAAATATTCAAAGGAAACACGGATGAAGAGTGCCAGATAAAACAGCTGATGTGCAATAGAAAATATCAAAAAAGGAAAATACAAAATTTTCGGTTAGCAGTACGGTTCACATAGATTTGAAAGTATTTATATCAAGTATTAATTTATATAATGGAACAAAATTGTATTGTTCTTCAAACATGAGTGTTTCACTTTTGACCTTTCATACCCATTTTCGATATGTCATTGGAATGTTTTAAGAACATTTTTTTTAATGTAGCCCTCTTGTCCTGTATCTATTAAGCAGGAATAATGTAAAAGACTTCTAGTAAAGCATCTGTCTCGGGTGTTGATGCTACGGTTTTTATCTTACGAAGACATTTACCGCGTATCGGAGTATGTACAAGAGAAGAAAGAAGGTGAAACAAGAAGACAGGAAAGCCCGAGAAGAGTTTTCTGCAAAGAGGGCAAAAACCAGAATATTCTGTAAAATTATATTCTTTACTTAAAAGTAATATAAAATTACTTTATATTCTGTAAAAATCCCTGCATTGGTTCTAACTACTGTTATTTTTCAATTTAGCTCGTAAATCACGCTTGCAAGAAGGGTGGAGAAACCCAGGTAAAAGTCTGTATTGACTGCAATCTGATTGCTCACCCAGTAAGCAGTGTTTGTATCATGCATAGCACACATACATTCACACATCGCGCACGCACGTACATTTACAGAAGCATCTGTGGACTCTCGTGAAAAGAAATTCTTTGATTAGTGTACTGTAGCTGCTTGTAATACATAATATCTTCCACTATTCGTCATTAACCACCACCATTTTTTTTTTTTTTACATATAATCATTCATAAATTCAATCATTCTGACTTACACATATTGCTTTATCCTAACTTCTACTCATTCCAACACATCGATTACTAGTTCAATTATATTTTTAATTATATATCTAGATATATAAAAATAATTTTCTTTATTTATGTCCCAGTGGGGAGTTAGTAGAAGCAGCTAGGATGATTATTTTTGAATTATGATTTGTTGAGTTAAGTGACTTTAGAATTGTAAATACGTTGAGTTAAGTTTACTAACACCAGTTATTATTAAC
This sequence comes from Lepisma saccharinum, assembly GCA_022664845.1. Lineage (NCBI taxonomy): Eukaryota > Metazoa > Arthropoda > Insecta > Zygentoma > Lepismatidae > Lepisma > Lepisma saccharinum. Next base: position 102,677 of record JAGDQP010002372.1, on the reverse strand, counting down.
TGACTTGTGAGTTATTGGTTCCTTTATGATTATTTAGGTGCATTGGGATACAATGCATGGAGTGGACGTCTGTGCTTGTAATGATTATGAACCGGTAGTCCTGTGATAAGTTCGTTTTCCGCTGTGTTCACATTCTCATAGAATGTCGCTGTTAAGTCCTTAAAGTGATTAAGAATGGTGTCGGTGTTGAGTCTCTGTGGGTCTCTCATCCTAGTGTACCGCGGACATTTTGTTATTAACTTTAGTACCCGGTTTTTGAAATATCTGTGTTCGTTTTAATTACATAAAGTGTGTAGTAAAGAGCCAATGGGTGTGTTCTCATATTCATAATTCGTAACAGAAGACATTTGAAGGCCATAGGGAAAGAACGTACTTTGTCAATTTTTGGCCAAATTGAGATGAGAGTGCCATCTGTTGGCTCTTTGAAACAAACTACCATGGATAAAGAGAATTTGCGTAGTATCGACCTATTACAAGTAAATCTTTACTTGGTGTACAAACAGGGTAAACCATGGTAAATTTGTGACATTATTAAGTTCGTGATAATTGTATTAAAAGCTCTCCTACAGTAACCAATGCTTTAATTGCTTCCAATTTCTGCAGACAGATGTAAGAAAGAGTACTGTTTCAGGTCCCAAGATTGCGTTACTTTAGGTTGCGACATGTGTTAACAGGAAGTTGTTCTTTTGCAGTAGCTGTTAAAACCTGAAGCTGCGAAGCACGTAGAGAGGTGAAATAAAAAAAAGCTACTCAAATAGAGACAAATATCAGAACTATGTAGAAGTTATGTACTGTTGAGCATGATTGTGATCCTGGTACACATTTTTTTTTAAGTTTGTTTTCGATATTCCTAAATAATGGGGGAGAAATGAGCTTAATAATTGTGGTGTTATTCTTAGCTTTTAAAGCATGATGCTGAGTAGCTCAACCCATGTGTAAATTTAAAAAAATATTCTGATTGTGAGTGCGGCAACAACCATGTGCATGTGGTATAGATGTAGTGACGTAATTTTATGACAGATTTACAGTTTGATGCCACTCTTAATGCCATATAGCATACCACGAATTAAGCAAAGAATCACGAAATGACCTTGATATCTTGTAGTACATCGTAACTTCTGGTCTGCTTTAGCTCATTTGAGAAAACGTTGGTCTCGCATTCGGGAGGTTCCATTCCAGCTACCTACCGTCTTGGTTGAGTTTTTTCTTAGATTTTCCTCAGCCATACAGGAGTAGCGACCCATTTTCGGTTGGTCGCAACATATCTTACCCTCTCCCACTTTTCTATGTGTCTTCTTTTTCTTTTTTGTTCGTGTTTTATCGGTGATATTTTTTCGTCTTCGACTTTCTTCAAAGGGATTTGTCCAGAACCGAGCCACTCAGGTCATCCCTTTCATTATTGTATTAGCGGGATTTTATTCTTATTGTTTCTTCACTTTATTACTTAATTATTCTTTACATATTTTATTGCATTATTTTCTTCAACAATTTCTCTTTTGTTTTGTATACATAAAGAATTTGAAAGATCAGATAGTTGGTTATTTTCGTCGAGAATTTTGGTGGTTAAGCCACACACCCTTTCACTCCTTGTTATCTTATTCGATACTTTTCTCTTATTGGCTGTTGCCAATCAGTAGTTCTATCATGGCTGACGTTATTGAAAAGCTGCACTGGAAACCAGCTGCACTGGAAACCAGCTGCCCCCGAAATTTCATTTATGAAGTAAAAATGATAATCTAGCCTAGTAATAAAAGCGAATAAATAAATGTAAAAGCAGCCTCTTTATTACGAAATCATTTGATGCAACTGTTCCTACTTTCATATGAAGTACAGTAGAACTCCGATATTCCGGCACGTTCGGGACAGGCCCGGTGCCGGATTACCGAAAATGCCGGACTATCGGGCGGTACCTCTTACTACTGGTATAAGCTAAGCCGTACAGCGAAAATAATGAACTGAACCTGTGTGTGGTGACAGCCGAGTAAAGTCCGAACGCTTCCGATTGATTCCGAATAATGCTGATTGCGTCTAACAGTAGCAGACGCGTAGTGGACACTTCCGAGTGATTCCGAACCGCGCCAAGCGCTTTCAACTGTCGTTTACAAGTGTTTACAGGAAAAACGCCTAGGATTTTTACATAGAGAGCCTGTGAATTTTTTTTCTATGTTTTTAATTTTCGCCATGTTGTGTTTATTATTTCATGACTGCATATTGCCATAGGCACATTCTGAGTCAAGACGAATCCAACGACACCATATTTGTTAAAATCGTTGAAATAGTTTAGCCTTTACGAGGTAACAAACTTACCTACATACAGATATAGAAGGTGAAAATCCGCCATGTTGATTTCCGCCATGTTGAATGTATTATTTCATAGCTTCATATAGCCTAGGACACAGTATGGATCAAGGTAAATCCAACGGCACCTCATTTGTTAAAATCGCTAAACTAGTTTAGGTTCTACGAGGTAACAAACTTACAGACATACATAGCCTGTGAAAATCCACCATTTTGTTAATTCCACCATATTGGATTTATGAATGACATGTTGTTCCATCGTTTACAGCACATATTATTCATCTATAAACAGTGTCCGAAGTGGAAGAGAAACAGAGACGGTATGTTTTCCTAATACTTGCTTCGACATATCGGTGCATACCGCCTCACTTCGACCATTGCCTATAAACAATTGTCAGAAATCCTGTTGCAGTTTGTTCTAGGTTCACCTAAAAATTGAGCTAATTTGATTGGCCTATCAGCGTGAGAGCAGTAGTAGACTACTTCATCCGGGAGAGGCCTCATCCAGTAGTGGATTGAAAATGGCTGTGAATTATATATATATATATATATATATAAATGTATAGAAATATATGAAAGAAAGAATGGAATATTGTATTGCCACCCGACTTACGTCGCTGTGCAAAATTTCGTCACTGTATCTCGCCATAAAATGAGCTAAATTAACGTTGCAAGATTTGAGGACACCAGGGACCATTGTGAACTAAAGAAACGTGTGTAATATATTAAATAGAAGTGAACAAATCTGGACCCTTTTGAGGTATGTAAGAAATAATTCGTTTCTGATTCTACACTGTTGCATTTGAAGAGTTTATTTCAGGGGTAACTGGGACCGAGGATGTTACGTGAAATACGACGTAGAAAAGTTCCTGACAATAGTAATATCAAATGGAAATAGTCTCATATTATAGGAAAGAACGAAAATACATCCAGAGGTGTACAACCTTCCCCTCCTCGCGAGAGATCATTCTGAAAGAATTTTGTGTTTGAATTAAATTAAATTGAATTTTTAAGGCTTTAGGCAACTTTGGCTCAGACCGGATGAATGATGATAGGATCAGTTGGTGGAATGGAGAAACTAGTAGGAAATAGAGAAAACCGACGCACATGGTGTTTGTTCACCACAAAGCTCACATGGCACGAGCAGTACGGTGGGCCGAATGTTTTTTTTTTCTTAAGATATTAGCGTTCAAGTTGTCATCAAAAGTTGTGCCTTGGTACGTATCAAATAAAGTCATGCCAAATATGGCCGTCCTAAAACAATATTTAACCGAGCCCCTGGACCCCTAAAAGGTCCAAATGTTTTTTGAGAAACAAGGATTAAAAATCTTATACTAATTTCCACATTTTTGGGTTCGAATAGTTATGATAAGTTGTGCATTGGTGTCAAATGTGGCCCGTCTTGGTCGTTTTCGAACTAAAATTTTTGCGGGCTGAGGGACCCGGCTAGATATTTTTTGATCTGACTATGTTTCGGCGAACAAACAGAAGATAACATTCTACAACTTTTGCACGCTACTCAAACTCAAATTTCTAAAAAAAATTCGGCCCTTTTCATAATTATCATTTTCTCGGGCCCCCGCGGTAAATATTTTTTTATCCGGCTGTGTATGGGGTGACCAAACATAACATAACATTCTATAACTTTTGCACGGTACTCGAACACAACTTTTTTATATTTTTTTTCAGAGGGCCCCAAAACTGCCTTTTTTTTTTTTTTTTTGAAATTTCAGTTTGAGTAGCGTGCAAAAGTTTTAGAATGTTACGTTATGTTTGTTCGCCGAAACACATCCGGATCAAAAAAATATCTAGCCGGGCCTCTTAGCCCTCGAAAATTTTAGTTTGAAAACAGCCGAAAACGTTTGACGACCAAGAAGGGGCACATTTGACGTGGCTAAATTTCGTACCAATGCACAACTTTTCATAACTACTCAAACCTCAAAATGTGGAAGCTGGTATCATATTTTTATTCCTTGTTTTGCAAGAAACAATTTGGCCCTTTAGGGGTCCAGAGATCCGGTTAAATATTGTTTTAGAACGACCATATTTGGCATGGCTTTTTTGGTACCAATCCACAACTTTAGATGACAACTCGAACCCAAATATCTTAAAAAATAAATTTCGGCCCACGCTAATGAGCAGGTTAGTATTTGAAGTAAAGAACTCTGAAAATTAAGTTCTTCTAATTTTCATCATAAGGCAAAATCGTGACTCACTGGCAATGAAATGTGGCAATGTCTCACTCAGGTTAGCACCGGGTCAATTGGGTCAAGATTCGATCATCGGGTCGACGAGTCAGAGTCAGTCTGATCAGTTTGGTCAAGGTCGGCTCACCGAGGCAGTCGGTTTTTCCGGGTCAAGACCGGCCAGCTGAAACAAATTTTCTGCAATTACTTTTAAACAAGTATGTGCATAATTACAGAACTATATAAATCAGAAAGAACAGTTGACCCAAAAGGATAGACGTCCGGATCGTAACAGTAATGCCCATTGTGAAACAAACGTAACTTCCGGTTCAGGAACCATTACTATTGCGTATATTAATAATAGTAATAATAATAAAAAAGAACCTGATTTTTCAAACCTAACCTTACCTTTGGTATATTAATGGAGACAGAATTTTGTGAATAAAGGTGTTTACATTTCGTGAGTACAAAGTTAAAAAATCGCGAGTACAAGGTAAAATTTCGTGAGTACAAGGGTGCATTTCTTCATTAGCTAAAAATAAATAATTGTATTGAAGACGATTTTAAACTTTAGATATAAACCTTGCACTAACGTATGCTGCTAAAAACCTAATAAAGTGGATTTCTTTCACATACTTCTTACACATTTGCAAAAACCGGTATCAAAATTTTAATGTACAACTATGAAGGAATTTATTTCTTAATCACTCAGTTCAATTTTCATAGGCATATGATGAACACAGTTCCAAACTTGTCATGGTCAGATTTGTTCGATTGTTGAGCAGCACAAAGGAAAACTTTAAAATAATCTCTCACAGGCTGTGAGATTTACTGTGGAGTAATATCTCAAGTGTTCGGCTTGTTTTCAGCAAAGACTTTCACCGTCAATAGCGTGAAACGGACACAATAAATGGCCTTGTGATAATGTAATTCGTAGTTTCCCGCTAGATGGCAAACCATGTTCGAAAAATTGCTGCCATCAATGAACTATAAAGTGTACTATATTCTAACATTCTCTGTGTTACGGCAATCCGATGATAGGTTTCTGAAGAGTTTTTTTATTACTATTTAGGCATTATTTTCATGAATGAATCAATAAAAAAATGATATAATTTCGTGAGTAGTGCTCAGAATTCGTGGATGGAAGCAAAATATCCCAATTTCGCGGGCATTTCGTCTTTTAAAAATAACATATTTACAAAGTATTAACAGCATTTATCAACTCCATTCGATTTCCTGAGTGTTTAACATTTTCGCGAGTCGCGAAATTCTACTGTCCCTACATATGAGCATATAAAGATGTTTTTGAGATAAAAAAACGAACCCCAGGTCTTCCACTAGCAAGCAACTTTTTATCCACTTTACTAACTTGCTTCGCCCTAAGCGGGCTTTACTTATTCAACTTCTTATACGTTTTAAATTTTGTGGAACTTATTCAATTTTAAATCTAAGTTAAAATCACACACACAAACATCCATGCCCGAGGCAGGATTCGAACCCACGATCTTGTAGTCGAAAGACAATCGCGTTAAACCACTCGACAACCCTGATCAACTCAACTCATCCACCGAGCCAATTTACAAGGAATTTATTTGCAGCGCACGTATTACGTCACAACAATATTACGTCAGAAGGGCATTACAACTAATGTTCCCACTACTGATAACATCCTGTCCTGAAGAAAAGGTTTCTTGGTGTTATAAACACACCCCACACAGAGAAAGAGACAGAGAAGGAAAAGTACAGTACAATGTTGGTTTTGTAATCCTTGAATCTCCTGCGTAATTACCAAGAAATGTAAGATGGTGGTGGCCTCTACGTTGCGCTTTCTGCCGCAGCTGCCTTCGTACACAGTTGGTCGCACTTAATGAGAAAGTTGTGGTTTTCAAGAACTTTGGTTTAATCAGAAGAAAATGTCTGCTACTGTTAAACTTCAAGACAATAATACTTTTTATGAGAACAACACTGAGAGGTAAAATGATAAAGTTAAAAAGAACAAAAAGGAAATACCTTTCTTCCTGAAGCAGGATATTAACTTAGTGTAGATGAATAAGTGAAATTGGTGCTAATTGAACAATATTTATAACCTACTAATTGATACAATACACCCAAAAGAGTAGTACCAGTTTCTAGTGCTTATTTCAGAGAGTAATTGAGAAGTATCAGGATGCCTCAGATAGCATACCAACTTGCAACAATGTTGTCAGTCACTTGCTTTGAGCGTGTCAAACTTGATATTGTGTTGAACTTAATGAACAAGTATGAAACAAACTTGGAACGATATAAGTGACTTGGTTGTTATAACTAATCTAATTCAAGATTGTTGGGAGAAGCAGTTATGCGAGGAAGCTTATCAAACTTGAAACTGATTTGTTTCCTTGCGCTTCTGCTGTGGTCTCATTGCGATGAAGTCTCTTCACATGCTAGTAGGGTTACCATATCTCCGTATTTTGCACGGACAGACGGGCGAGAAGATAGAAATGATTTTTCAGCAACGAATCCAAAATCACGGTTGGCTCGTCCTCAGCACCCCCCTCTGAACATCGGTGTTGCAAACTATCTTTCGTTACTACTACTAATAATAGTAAAAATAATAGTAACAATAACAGTAACATTATAAATAAAATAACATGGGCATTATTATTATTATTATTATTATTATTATTATTATTATTATTATTATTATTAGTAGTAGTAGTAGTAGTAGTAGTAGTAGTAGTAGTAGTAGTAGTA
>JAGDQP010002372.1:50340-95450 GCA_022664845.1 Lepisma saccharinum | reverse complement strand
TAGTAGTAGTAGTAGTAGTAGTAGTAGTAGTAGTAGTAGTAGTAGTAGTATTGCTTGCAATGGTAATAGTACTAACATTAATAACCGGACTAGTAGTTACTACTACTACTACTACTACTACTACTAATAATAATAATAATAATAATAATAATAATAATAATGCCCATATTATTTTTAATTATACTGTTATTGTTATTACCATTATTATCATTATTAACGAAATAGTTTGCAACACTGATGTTCAGAGGTCTTCAATAGGTGCTGAGGACGAGCCAACCGTGATTTTGGATTCATTACTGAATCCAAAATCCCTATATCCAGTCGGACATTGTAATTCTCAATATTTGTGATTAGTTAAACATTTGTTAAAATACTGTAGAATGTGCTTTTGGAGTACACATAAAGTGGTTAAAATGGTATCCTGCATGTTACAAGGAAACCCACTTTAATAAAGAAACCCATGGATTGGAATTTCCCGTGAAAATAATTTCGTAAGAACTCAAAGATATATTTGAATATGGCTGGTAAACGTGGAACTCATACGGAAAAGACGTTCTATTCCTTTTTGCCAGCAGCAAAGGTTCTTCCTTAAGAAATCGAGGAAACGAACGATTGGTTCTCAATTTTCGCATTACCTCGAGTAGTTCTTCCGGGAGCCCTTTTCATTGCTTCTAGTGACACGGTAAGCTTCGGTGAATACGTAAAGGATGTAATTGGCTTTCGTTATTCACGAAACTTTCAAATGCTTCTCCCTTTTTGAACTTTATGAAATTGATGTAGGAGTTCTCTTTTGTTGGGCTAATACTGAAGTGAAATTGACTATCAGACAGAGATGCTAAGAATGTAATCACTTAGAAGTATGTTCTTTTAAAAATTATCTATGAATCGACAGAGATAAATTCTTGTTTACTCTTTCGGAAATCATGCAGAGAGGAAAATGTCTGTCTAACGGCTTCCTTTTCGTCATCAAAGTTCTCAAATTAAATGTCTTACGATTTAAAGAAATTTTGTGAAGCGGAGACAACTTTTTAAGACAAATACTAAAATAATAGATAAAAATTGCAGCGAGAAGTAAATTTTGAAACCCCTTTTGAATATTGAATGTCAGACTGTTTCTTTCTATAGTCAGCTGACTTCGTACATTTCTGTGAACGCTCATTTAGGTACCTTTCCGATATAACGGCGTAGCTTAGTGGTAACATTTTCTTTGAATCAGGAAGAACGAGATATAGGAGTCCCTGTGGCAACGTCACAAAGTAAAATTCGATTCTGTACCTTCTGAGAATTTCTTAATGTAGGTAGCACAATTCCCAACGAGGGGCGCAGTGGCTCGGTGGTTGAACCCTCACCTCTGGTGCGTGGAGTCCTCGCCGATCCCATAATGGATTTGCATTATGACCGAGTTGAATCTGGCAAATTCGTTACAGTTTTATCAATATTGTTAAATGTGACAGACAACAGGCAATTTTGATTGTAAAACAAAATTTTCAGCGCGCTCTCTTCTCGGATAGTGGTGCAAGTTCGAAAATTTGTTTTTAGCTGTAGTCATGCTAGATACGTTTTCAGGTACTTCTCCTGTGTCCATCTTTATGCAAAGTAAGTCTTTAGACTATTCAACGGCCTGGAATTCGGTAGATACATTATTAGAGAAAATTAGAAGAAATAGAAATGACAAAATTTTTAGAAGATTGCATGACAAGTGTAAATCCTTGGTTAAAGATATCAACACTTATTTTAGGAATGGGGAAATACATATAGAAGATAATTTTTCAGAAAAAAAAAGAATTCCAAGCTGAAGAAAATGCCTTGTGAACAAGCTTCTGACGAGGTAGAAATCTGTCGCATGATCAGAAATACAAAGCCATCTACTTTAACTTTCTCGATTGTGGAGTAAAAGCATAGAAGAACGGTTTGTATCCAACAAGAACTTACTGCTTCATTGTTCCTGGTTGGACCCGAAAAAGTACAAGGATATAGTTGCAATGGAATTGGAAAATTTTCCTGATGACTGTTTACAAACTATTTCTCACTTCGCAAAGACGAATAGAAGCGAGTTGTTGTTAGAACTGAAATTGTTTGCAAACCAGGATTGTAATTTCAATTAAGATATTTAAAAAAAAGCATGAAGTGGTGGGGGGAAGTGATTCTTTAAACCCAACTGGAAGTGCATCCTCTGGAAGGCAAACGTACTTCAGCGTGTACATACAGAATACACGTGGCCTTCGTACCAAACTGAAAACATTGTACGAAAACATTTTAAGCAACAATTATCATGTATTTGCATTATTAGAGACTTGCCTCACTGACAGTCATTTTGACTGTGAACTTTTTGATTCAAGGTATGTTGTGATAAGAACTGATAGAAATCTGTCTGCTTCTGGTAAAAAATCTGGTGGTGGGGTTCTGTTGGCTGTAAATAAAAAAAATCAAGTGCAGAGAATTTCCTCCCCTGATATTCCTGGTATAGATTGTGTCCTAGCCAAAGTTTCTGTAAATAATGTTACTTGTATGTGTGTGTGTTGTTTATATCTTACCTGCTTCTCCTTCATCAGTGTATCAAGATTATTTTGGTTATGTATATAGTGTATTATCACCAGAAAGTAGTATTCTCCTAATAGGCGACTATAATATTTCAGTAGTGACAGGAGCTGATTTCGATTTTCTTAGCTCAACAACAGTCTGTCCTGAATTATACAACTTGATGAATTTTTACGATTTAAAATCTCTCAACAATGTTAGAAACAAATATGGCAAAACTTTATAGATTTTGTACTCTCTAACTTTCACAGTATTATTATAAGACATAAACATGGCTCGATCGTTCCTGAAGATGTTCATCATCCTGCATTAATAGCTGAACTTCTATAGACCAAGCAAGTCAAAAATACATTTAAACAACAAACAATAGATTACAACTTTTCCAAAGCCAATTACGAGCATTTATATCGCGACATTGCATCAGCAAATTGGGAAAGTGTATCTGATAGCTTAACTGTCGACGAAGCTGTCGATTCTTTCTATAATATATTGTATGCCATTTTCGATAAATGTGTACCACGTAAAAGATCTGAACCAAAGTACCCGGTCTGGTTTTCAAATTACATAATCAAACTTATCAGGAGAAAGGCATACCATCGTAGAAAATGGAAGCAAGCAATCGGCGATGTTGGTTATCATTATAATAAATTTAGAGAATTACGTGCTCTTTCCAAAAGAGAAAGCTTATAAAATATATCTGCGCAATTGTGAGACTAACATTCTGACTGATCCCAAAAGCTTTTGGATATATGTAAAAAATAAAAGAAGGAAGTCGGAATGCATCGTACTTAATTACGAGGGGAAGTCTTTAAGTGATGAAACAGCTATTGCGAATGCATTCGTGAAAAACTTTCAAGTGATACACAATGTGTCAAAATATAATCTTGATACTCTAACGCAAGACAGTAGTTCCGAAATCTTAGACCAATTATCCCTGGAACACATCGAACTGAGGGACGCTCAAAAAACTATAAATAAACTGAAACCTCGGTCATCTTTTGGACCTGACAAAGTACCGCCGTATGTTATCAAAGGCTGTATTGAAATACTGAAATATCCGCTACCAGTAATTTTCAAAAAATCAATAGCTACCTGTGAATTCCCTACCAAATGGAAAGCTGCCGATATCTGTCCCATATCAAAAAGTGCTGGCACGAGTAATGATCCTAAAAACTATCGCCCAATAGCCATAATATCTGCACCAGCCAAAATATTCGAAATTATTATACATGAACAAATATATTCACACGTTCATCCAATTATTTCTCCCTTCCAACATGGCTTCTTGCCAAAGAAATCGACTGCAACTAACCTTGTTGAATTTATAGATTTCTTAGCTACACAAATAGATAATAAAGGTCAAGTAGATGTAATTTATACCGACATTTCAAAAGCCTTTGATGTCATTAATCACGATATTCTTCTTAGCAAACTTGTAACTTTCAACTTTTCAGAGAAACTTCGTCAGTTAGTAGCGTCTTATTTGTGTCATCGTCAACACCGTGTGCGTTACAAAAATATTATAACCGAGGAATATGTCGTAGAATCTGGGGTACCACAGGGATCGAACCTTGGACCTCTTTTGATTTTGTTATATGCAAATGACCTGCCTGCTGTAATAACATCTTCTAACAAACTTCTGTCTGCAGATGATTTAAAAATCTATCGCAGCATTTCTTCCGAATCGGATGCTGTAGCCTTACAAAACGACAGTCTGCAACTGGTGCAAAACAAACATGTTCTTAAACATTACAAAATGTAGTGTAATGTCTTATACGAAAAAGATGGACTATTTGAAATTCGATTACAATATTAATGGTTCACCATTGGTCCGAGTAGATTCTATTACGCATCTTGGTGTGACATTAAAGCCCAACCTCTCGTTTGATATGCACATTAAACGTATTATTAGTGAAGCTCACAGGAACCTCGGGTTTGTAATGAGATTAGGAAGCGATTTTTCAAATATTAATTTTTTATATATATATATATGTATATATATATATATATATATATATATATATATAGGGACCCTCCTTTCCACCCCCACCTCTTAGCTATATTAGCTCAATCTTGTTTCGAGTGCCTGAGGGGCACAACGAGTCTGAAATGGATTCTCCACAAGATTGGGGTAGGCCATTCCCCGATTTCGTCTCCCTGCCTCGACCCCTGCTCGGCATCGAGGTATGAAGGCGATAGGACCTGATTGCACATTTTTGATGGAAGAAAAAAAGAGCTGGGAGGGTTGGGGGATATATTCTAATGGCCCAGTTCCCAGTGGACAAACCTGGGCCTTATTTCCGCGGGACTATATTAGTACAGATTGTTTACTAATTGTATGTTTCTGTATTTAATTGTTTAGTCTTTTTACGTTGAAATAAAGTCTCTTTATTTATTTAATTGTTGTTTCCCAGTTTATATTTCTCACACATTAACGTTTATTGCTGTTTAACTATCTTATTATATTGTTATTATTATTCCTATTCCTATGGCTAACCTCTATGTAACTCTAATCTCAAAGGTTCCTTGTAATGTATTAGCATGTCTCCTCACTCTTATACAATTGATATTTCATTATATAATTTTAATATATTTCGTAAAACTAAACCCTCCAAACCCAATATGCAATTTAGTTCCTAGCTATCTATTTCAATCCCCATTTTATATGAAAAAAGAAAGAAAGAAAGAGCACCAGATACAACACATTCATTCGCTCACACATTCATTAATCGATGGGGAACTGGTCGATCCGATTTGGGCCCACGGCAGCGGGATTTCTCCTCCATATCCTATGATTGGGGCTAGTCCGGGGACTCCTCATCTTCTCTCTTCCATCTTCGCCACATCGCACAAACACTTCACTTACGCTCCATACACTACTTCACTTATTCACACGCGCAGAAAGAACAACACTATTTAGAATCGTCTGCCATCCAGAGCTTTTATGCTGTCCTAATCTTTCGGTGGCAGCAGTTCTGGGGGCGCGTTTTATATTATGTTTCCGTCTAAATTGATGTTATTAATGTTATGTTATATTAATGTTCTAAAAATTTTATATACAGCGTATGTTTGGTCTAAGTTAGAATATGCTCCAGTAGTATGGCATCCTAATACAAAGAACACTCGCCAAATAGAAATTGTACAGTCTAAATTTGTTCGCTTTCTGATTTACGAAGAAACAGGAATATATCCTAAGTTCGAGAAGTACTTGGACCTAGCAAACAAATACACATTACAATCCCTGGAAAACAGAAGAGTTAATTTTCTATTATTTTTCCTACACAGACTACTACATAGCAATATTGACTCGGAAAGCTTATTGTCAGAAATAGGATCACAGAGTTACTCGACCTCGTGATGCAGTTTCCCATCTCCCGGCCCAAAGGACGAATGTATTAGATATATCGCCTATTAGGAGAATGTGCTCTTTATATAATTGTATTCTTAAAACGTGTCCTGATATTTGATATATTTAATATAAAAATAAGTCAATTTCATTCGTATATAATTGTTTTGACAGAATTTATCACTATGAATCTCCAAATATATAAATATGTGTAGAATATGACATGTATGTTGAACACCACAACTAGGTATCCAGCCTGTCGTGTTAAATAAATAAATAAAGATTCACGAGAAGAAGAAGTGTGTGAAGTTGTGAGAAGTACAAGTAATGATGATTGAAATGAAAGCGTGACATCTCATGATGAACCCAAAGAGGAAAATCGTGAAACTCACTGTTGGGCTAGAAATAAATGTTTCAAATGTCTGTCCTGTGCATTTTCTATTCTGTATGAACTCTCGTCACAGTCTGGATTATTTAGTAATTTATATAATGTTTTTAAATTCATAATTAATGACCATTCCATTCACTCAGGTGACCTGTGATATATATAAAAACGACTTATATCTTCTTTACGTGAGAACTAACTCTCTCCTTTAGTGTTAATGAATGTCGAGAGAGACTTGTTTATGAATTTGGATAAAAGTAAAGAGATCGATGAAACTGCGCTGACAAGCGAAGGGTTGAAACAAAAGTTAATGTGTTGATCTGTTCCTGACACTTTGTCTGCGCCATCTTCAATTTAACAAATATGTGTTTTCTGACATTGTAATCATTTATTACTACTATTCAGTACTTTATTTGTGTGTATTTATATAAATCTAAAATAGGCTTCACTTTGGTAGTTACACCAATATTTTCGTCTTGTTACAGTTATGTGGTCAAATACATTTTGTAATACATTGTAAATATAAGTCGTTAGTTCTCTTCTCATAATGTAAAATAAATTGCACACAACTATATACGTTTCTCCTAAGTTTACCACTGCACTGTCTGACGACGTGATGAAGTTATGCAACATATTTATCTTTATCACGTCATACGGTACAGTGTTGAACTGACTTACGCCGAAAATTATATTATAATTTATATCTACATTATTTTGATTAAATATTTCTTACCTTGCCATTTATCGTTGTATAACGGGAAGGGTGTAAGCCATAGTGCTGTTACCACCCATAAAATTAATTAATGTTATTATCGTTATATAAATAGATTTATAATAATTCATAAACATTTAATTATCATTGTCGTAAGTACCGAAGATACGCTCTGAAAAGTTTCTCGACTGGGGGCTCCACAACCAACATTAGCCGAGGCCCCGTGATGGTTCCAGACCGGCACTGTGTATGCCTAACTCGTTTGCAAAGGCACGAACACGGTGTTTCTGAGCAGCTCATCCGAACATGATGTTGGACGGTTCATTCGCCATTCCTGTCCCAAATGCACTGTTCATGTTTTTGCGGCTTACTGTGTGTTCAGAATGTTCCAGTTTGAATTCATAAAGAAAAATATCCTGCAATGTTGTGTTCTGCTGTGCACTTTTATACGACTCTGTTCAATAACACACTGCCTCCTAACTGTCTGGCTACCCCAGCCTGTTTGCTGGACCCACGCGTGACCTCAGCCTATCCGTTGTTGTGTTGGTGAGGTGCGTTTTCCATCAGCCGTCAAAGCGGCCATTTCATTCGCAGCAACCCAATACATAGTCCTACAAACATAAAAACTACATACTATACTCATTCGCTGCGTTGAATACGTGGGCAGTGTCAAGTGTGGGAGAAAAAATAAGACTTGTTTCTACTGTCATAAAAGACAAATACTAGGGGCCTTTTTTATTTCTTTAAAACTCTTTAGCCGCCTTTGGATCAGACCGGAATAGAGTATGAGAAACTAGCGATCGATGTCTTAGCTAAGGTTCCATTCCGACTATCGTGTTGTTAGACTGAAGGAAAATCGAGAAAATCCGAATCAGGACGATTGGCAGCAGGATTCAAACTCACAGTGTCTAACCATTGCAGACTTGAAAGGACAAGTTAGGAAAAGACATTTTAGTTTTCCTCATATGCAAAAATCTAGCGTAAATTACGCCTTCATGCTTCAGCTCAAAGTATCTTCAGTTGTCCATTGGCAGGGGTATAGATGACTGACACGCCCTATATGTAGCATAGACTATAAATGATTATTATTGAGGACAAAGGCATTAGCGAACTCGTAACATCATCACCGCAGAGTCAAACGTTCGCCACCGTATTCTATCCTGGGTAAGATTCTCATCCTGAATACCTACCTCTCTCATCCTGATCCCTTCTAATTGTTCTCCCAACGAAGACTCGGTCTTCCCAACGGGCTCTTTCCCTCCGGCCTACCAACCACGATGAAATATAATCCTCGTTTCCCCTTCATTCTCGGTACATGGCCTGCCCATCTTACTCGTCGCGATTTCATTATTCTTACAACATCGAGGGAGTCGTACAGTCCGTGGAGTTCTTCAATATGCAGTCTCCTTCCGCTCTCCGGTTATCTTGTTCCGTTTCGACCCGTATCGTCATTATATTCAACCGATTTCTATCCACTGCTGGATGAAGGCCTCCCTCTTTTCTATCCACATATCTCGGTCTGCTGCTATCCTCATGCATGTAGCACCTGAAAAACGCTTGATTTCATCTACCCATCTTGCATTTGGACGTCATCTCGGTCTTTTTTTTTATCTGGGAATCCAATGTAGTACATTTGTCGTCCATCTTCCATCTGCTCGTCTAGCTACGTGTCCTGCCCATTTCCACTTCATCCTCTTCGCAGTCTTGATTATATCTTCTACCTTTGTTTGTGCGCGAATCCAATAATTTGTCTTCCTGTCCCTCCTGGTTATTCCTAGCATGCATCTCTCCATTGCTCTTTGTGTGACTCTTAATCTTTGAGTTGTTTGCGCATTCAATGTCCAAGTTTCACAGTCGTACATCATTACAGGTAAGACACATTGAGAACCTTTCTTAAAACCTTATTTTGAAACACATGTAATTTATGTTTATCTGCTAGTGTCGTACTCCAACTTTCGCAACCGTAAAGTATTACTGGCAAAACAACCGTTCTGTATATTTATAATTTCAGCTTTCTTGATATTAATCTCTAGGTTATGAGTTTCTGTGTTGAGTAGAAACATGCGTTGTCCGATACTAAGCGACATTTTATTTCTTCCGAAACCTCGTTTTTGCTTATGCTTCCAAATATTTAAGTTAATTACTTTCTCTATGATATTATTCTTGATCGTGTTTGGAGTTCCTCTACTGGTCATTAATGTCTTTTTCTCGCGTTTTAAATAGCTATTTCTATTTTTTTTCCTTGTACAGTGAAAGTTGTGCCCTTGACCCGGGCCTAGTAATATATCCGGTCCTGCCCAGGACCCCTTGATTACAAGGCACGCCTAGTCAAATTTTTAACTGATATTATTGATGGATAGGATATGGTCTGCTCATTGTTGAATATCAAAGGGCACGGTAGATGGAACAGATTGGTTCCTGCTAGCTGTGTTCATATTTCTTTCATTCTTTGCGGCTGAAATTTTCAGCTACAGCACAATCCAAGTGTTGTCGCAAGACTTTAACAATAGTCAGAAGTAAAAAATAAACTATACAAAGGGAAATAATTGACATTCCCCCCCCCCTTACTTTGTATAAACGAGTTGAAACAACAAGAAAAGAGGACTGAACAAACACTGATAGTCTGGTGGCAGATGCTGAGTACCTTGCATTTTGGGGTGACCACGGTTTTTTTAATATATTTTCTTACGTATTTTTGTGTTCTGAATCTAAAACTGCCGTTGGCAACATTAGCACCCTTGAGCAATTTTTATCGCTGACCATTTTCTACAGGGTGCTTTGATATTTGTTTTTGTATGTGGTTGCTAGTAACAAAGGTGTTTCCACTACCTCATTACGTATTTCATTCTTAATTCTGACATTTTATTTATGATACTTAAATGAATTCGGGACATAATGTATAATTAACATTTGGAGCAATTGGGAAGTCACGCGCTAGATGGCAGCACTGATTTCCTCATATACAGGTCTCTCTGAAATAATGGGACAAACTTCAGCAGGTGATTACTCATATCAAAACAAAGAAAAAAAACATTTGAAGAAAACCTCCATATGATAGTAGTAGGCGTCACTTGTACTAGGACTCAGATAATTCAATGAGCATATCCGATTCAGAGCATCCGAATCTGCAACGAACGGAACATAAACAAGTCTGATTCATTCATTTCTTCTAACTTGTTATGAGAGTAAATTATAAACACCTAAATCTGAAACATCATATCCATCATCTATCCATCGAGAAAACATCCCAAAATCGTGCCACCAGAAATGGCATTATAATTAACCCTCCTGATAAATATCTGATAAACAACTATCAGAAACAAGCATAGCTACCAAAGTTTCAGTAGTCAAGCAAATCTCACGTCTATGGCACCAAAACCACAAACATGATACCACCCCCGAACCGTCAGTCTATGACGGCCAGTCAGCTGACCAACATATACCAGATTCTGAAGCAGAGACAGAACTCAAATATGAGGGATATACACATCATCATGTCTGAAAGTAAAAACCAAAGAGGGAAATACCAACTTTAAGATCCAAGTCATTCCTCATCAGCCTACTATTAATAACTTACTACACATATTAGCCTACATGTGTAAGAAACGCTGCAGATTGGAGCCTTAACGTATTACCGCACCCATTCCTATTCACTGCGATAGCTGTCGGATCCACAATACCCATGAAGCTAGGTACTGTGCAAACGAACTCAATTCAGACTTCAACAAGTCAGGAGAGAATGGTTATAGATATTGGTGCAACAGTTAAACAACATACGACTCAGATGATTCGTTCACATGCTCTCACTGGATGTGATACAATGTCTTACAAGTATGATATTGGAAAAGCAGCTGCCATTCAGCAAGTGATGAAAGAAATTATTAGCTTGAAAAAAATTAGGCTTTCAGAGAGAAGTCACCAGTTATATAAAACAGGAAACAAGTCCTTCATAACCGCTTGCTATTGTGTAAAAAACGTGAAGTCTGCATATGACAGAGTTCAGATTAACGTTTGGGCGAAACAAATTTTTGCTCACACAGCTGCTCCACTATTGTGCTCCCTTGCAGCCACAACGGGAGCCTATCTATGCTCAGAATGTGAAACGCGCATACCCACTGTTGCGAAGGTGTAAAGTCAACCGCGGGAAATTCAAATGTAATTAGGAAAAGGAAAGTATTCTTTTTGAGGATGTTGCGAAGGTGTAAAGTCAACCGCGGGAAATTCAAATGTAATTAGGAAAAGGAAAGTATTCTTTTTGTTATTGATATAAATATTCTGTGTCTTGCTTATATAGAGTTCTAGTTCTTTCTTTGATTTGGGCTATGTCTCCCTTAATTGTGTTTATACCTTATATGTTTTGGGAACATAATTAGCAAACATGTTTAGTTTCGTCTTGTGGCTATTCTCAAGGAGTTACATACAGCAATCATTGTATCAGGATGTGTTTTGAAGTAATTGTGCTTCAATGTATATGATTGACACGTTAGTTACATGGGATATGGTTGGAAACCTCATCATTGTCATGTACTTATTATCAATGTATGAGATCGCAAATGTGTTTGTGTTTTAATGGGAACAAATACACTTTAGTAGTTACCAGCATTCTTGTAGTTAATTTGGACTTAGTCATATTAACGTAGCACCCACTAGCGCTGATTTGCCTAAGTGCAGACAGAACACAACCACCACCGAATCTTGACCCACATAGGACGAAGGAACCAAATAGTTAAGACCAGTTTTGTTAGTTGTTCCTCCAGATATTGAACCATCTCCAAATCTTCAACTAGCTCCTGACGATGCACTTCACCTCATCAAATGCTCCTGCTTGTCAGAAAATCTTGCTCGACTAGATGTACCTGTGTTGGTAAACATGTGTGTGCCATGTTCTGTAAATGTTTTGGTGGAACATACTACAATTAATTTGAGTACATTTTCACATAAAGATGCTGAAGAGATTAAAGACATTGATGCGGAATAATAATGCAAATTAACATGAGAAATTTTGAACACATTGTTAATTGTATCTTGTACCATCATATTTATCGCTCTTTTGTTTTGAATTTTCTGTGATTTTTAGCGTCTTCTAAATAAATGGCTGTGAACACCATCGGAATGTTCTTGCGATTTCTATTATGCATTATAAATATTTCAAAGATTATTGCAATATAAGTGTGAATTTTCAAACACACTTCACAAGTTTCTAATTAAGTTTAAAACATGTAGAAGCTGTGCGAATTGCAGCTGCTATATTCAAATTAAGAACCAAAATTGAGGAAAAAAATCGTAAGTATTTTTTCTTTTTAGAAATAAACAATATACTAATAAACATATTCACAAATAAAAGTCACTTTCCGAATACCCTGTAGAAATTCCTCCTTAATAAAAAACCTCAAGGGTGCCAATGTTGCATCCGACATTTTTTTTATTCTGTAGGCGAAAACCCATAAGAAAACGTAAAAAAAACACCACTTTAGTCACCCCCCAAATGCAAGGTTCAGTCGAAATGTTATGGGCTGACTACCAGACTATGACAGTACCACGTAGTGAAGAAAATTAATATTTCAAAGACGATCCCGAATATAAGTCGATCTTGCATATAGGTCGAATAATGATTTTGAGGTTGTCTATTTAGGAAAAAGAAAAGGTCGACTTATATTCGGAACAATACGGTATTTGTTTGTTGTTGTTTCGTACTTTGATGACGACGAATTCAAGTCATGGGGGTTCTTCTAAACATTATGTTATGTAAGGTTGCAGTGGCCTGGCCAAAGCCCTCACTGTGGGTGGTAAAGAGCAGGAACCCTTCTTACTCAAGGCAATAAATCATTACATGCAAGGTAGAAATGAACTGTGGATGTCACAATGCTTTGAGTGTCAAGCAACTTTCTACATGCATATAAATAGCTTAGATGGCAATAATGGAAGCTCACCGCTCTCTATTCGTTGTTTTCAAGAAATTACCAGAGTTTACACTACGTGGCAGCACTTACAGTCCAGGAGATGGTGGTGGCCTCTACTGGTCCTTTCACTGAACTATTTGAATAAGCCGTCGTAGCCGTTCCTGCCTTTTCAAATCTCTGTATACGTATTTCTCTGTGATGTAGGTCAGATTACGTTAGGTTCAGTTCAATTAGGTCGGATTATTTATTGTTGTCTTCTACCTTAAACACAATATTAAAAGCACTTTAATACGTTTTCTTGACGCTATTGTAAATAAAAGTACTCTCAAAACTTTGAGAACAACGAAAGGTTCTAATTTGAGCACAGGAGTGTATTATTCAATAATATATTCAATGATATATAACTTCATAGTCCTACGGTGCAACACTTGGTACATAAATGTATTAACCATTAATACATTTCGTTACCCATAGATTCGTATTGCACACGTAAACAATTTTCTTACTCTCAAATTTAAATCTAAAATAATGTAATTAAAACATGCTGACACGGTTTATACACATTATATATATATATATATATATATATATATATATATATATATGTGTGTGTGTGTGTGTGTGTATGTGTGAAAGAAATACACAGTAAGTTCAACAATTTCGGTGTTCTACTAATCAACGTTGAGTGAGTTAATGATAAGCACCAGAAGGCCAAGAGAACCGAGATTCTTTCTACATCTTCCGCCCTTGAGACTTTTCATTTTCCCAAACTAAACAAATTTCAACCAATCACAGTTCATTCACAGTTTATGCTCACAGGCCACGCCCAATGTCAACTAGAACAATATATTAAACTTGTAACAGAAATACTACAAAAGGGAAACTAAATCGAGGAGCCAAAAAATATTTTAAATAAATAAATAACTAAATGAAATAAATTAATAAGCACTAAATAAATAACAAAGAAAGGAATCAACGAACTCAATAGCGTTGATTTTATTAGTGTTGTTATGAAGAAGGTTGATACAGCACCGAAACTTTTTTATAGTAAAGTAAAGCCTTGTCAGCTTATTTTAATCAACTTAAGTATGGATACAAAGGATTAACATAGCTGTTTTATCCGCTAAAGTAATTTATCAAATCCAATTTGCTTTATTGGATAATAATAATAAAAAAATACATTTTATGCGCGGTAACAGCACTATGGTTTAGGCCCGTCCCGCTTGCTTTATTGGAGTTTTGAATTAATTGTAAATAGATATTTTGCAACAATAATTAACAAATTCTTGTTTATTCAATCATTTTAAAATTCATTATTTGCACAGAATAATAGCTGAACTAAAATGGCATGTGCCTGTTTTCAATAAGTCTATCTATAAATCTTGACAGCGCTAGTGATAGTAATGGGATTAAGACCTCCGCAGCGTGTTAGGCGTGTATTGCGGGAGTGCGAATTGACAACGCGGGCTACACTATCGGACAAATTTAGCAGAAGTTAAAGAGATCCTCAACGACAATCACCTTTACATTTGGTTAGTACTGTAAGTTTTTCCATGCATTTTCCCCTTACTGTCTTCAGGCGAATATCAGATTTGTATCTTGAATAGGGACCTTCCTGCTACCTCTCAAATTTATTTTTCCGATGGCCTGAGCCAAAGTTTTCTAAAGGCCTTAATTAAAATTAAATTAAATTCTTTCTCAGACTTATTACAGGTTTAGGTTATGAGTGATATGTCTAAATATCGTGTAAATAGAAAAAAATAATTTGGTCACGTCGTAATTGGGTTCAAGTTCTGCGAAGAGCTATCGTATTCGAAATTTTTCTCAGTACCAACTATCACACCAACTGACTGGCACCTTAGAATTTGAATTTATTTTTATTTTATGGCCTTTAGGCATCTATGGCTCAGACTGGGATAGGGTAGGTAAATGGATGCGTGAAGGAGTAGGCGAGAGCCTACTTTGAAGGTACCATTCCGCATTTGCTGGTATGACTGAGGGAAACCCCTGGGAAAATCCCAGTTAAGATGGTCAAGGTAGCTTCGACTAAGCCCTGTTCTCGTATCTCGTCGCGTCGCACATAGACTTCCAAAATTTATATAAACCTATTTTTAGATGGAAGAAAAGGTTGGCGTACAACGTACAAGTTTAATGGAAACATCTTGAACTGTTATATTCGGGAATATTTTATTGTTAATAATAATAATACAGGTGGACAAAGTGGAAGAACAGAAGAAAATATAATATCTTTTTGGTTCATTTTCGGCGTCCAAGAAATCGGATGTTGGTTAAAATGGCTCCGGCGGGTCTTTTCCTGTTACAGAAGTTGACAGTGCGCCCGAGTTTTCCCGATCTCGCCTCGTGAAGCGCTATTAAGAGCTGAAACACTTCTCGTCGGGACGGAGTACACATGTACTGGTAGGAGTCGTAGTTCCGTGAGCGATTTTGTCGTTTCCATGAATAATATCGTCTGTTGTAGCGAGATCTCTTCCAAGGAACAAGGTCTATGGTCGGAGTTCCGCTTTCTTCGACATCAGGAGCCCCACCGTTCGGGTTGGATTCCACATACAACAGCGGAGGCGAGTTTTCGTCACCCCAGTCCGGTTGCCTGAGGAGCTCTGCAAGATACGCCGATAGATCACTAACGCCATCTCTCCAGTTGTCTTCCG
Source organism: Lepisma saccharinum (assembly GCA_022664845.1). NCBI lineage: Eukaryota > Metazoa > Arthropoda > Insecta > Zygentoma > Lepismatidae > Lepisma > Lepisma saccharinum. The sequence goes on along the minus strand of JAGDQP010002372.1, from coordinate 79,900 downwards.
AAGGACCATTGAGAAGAGGGGATGGCACTTCCTTAACTACATCCTGTTGATTCACATCTGAAACATCCAGAAAGAAATAAAATTACAATTTAGTTTCATTTTTTTCATCCGTCCATCCAAACGTACAATTTACTTGTTTTGGAAAACTTTTTATTTTACACTTTCAGAAATAAACAACATATTTTCTTTCGTGTATTAATAAGACCAGTACAAGAACCCCTTCAGGGTAAAGTAAAGAGTGACGCAAGAATTATACTCACAAAATAAATTATATCCATTTTGCAAGTGACTTTCTTTGTGTCACTACGGCGGAATTGTTCCCTTTGTAATAAAATTAAGAGACTTAGGGCCATATTTATGAATCACTCCCAAGAGATGGGTGGCTCCCAGGAGCATATAATTTCAATGTTCCTGGGAGCTACCCACCTCTTGGAAGTGATTCATAAATATGGCCCTTAGTATCACTTCCCCCATAGTGACACAAAGAAAGTCACTCGCAAAATGGATATCACTTCTCTTGTGAGTAGAATTCTTGCGTCACTCTTACCTTTACCCCTGAAGGGGTTCTTGTAATGATATCACTTATTTTGTAAGGCTGCATATTAAAAAAAGTTCATAGTCTTTATACAAAAGGTCGATTTTGAACCATGGTAGGATTCGTATCTCGAAAACGGTAACTCCTATCAAAAACATAAGCTTCGATTTACCTTAACTTGTTGGGGTCCCCAATTGAACCCCTAACTACCCCCGGTACCAACCATTTCGGCAGACAGCAGCTAAAGCAAAGACAGACAGACAGAATGACAGAGGCACTTTTCTATCATTTGTGAAAATTCTGTGATTGGGATAAAAAGGTCATAACTTTTGAACCCCTTCACCAATTTTGACGTGTGATACACTGTTTGAAAGGCATTGAAGCGTAGATTGCGATTCCGGAAGCTTCGGCCACCTATATGGTCTGGGGTAAGTGCTATCACCAGAAATCTGAAATTCTTAATTTTTTCAAACCGCCGTATGAGGTCCTAGGAGGTCCTACCGACCGATTTTTTTTTCTTGTCTTAGTATGGCAAAGAGCTTTCAAATGCAAGTTCAAGCATCAAAATCGGGCTTATAGTTCGCTAGATCCGAAATTTATAGATATGTGAATGCTGCTAACAGACTCGTTTCTTAGCGTCAATATAAACTCCTAAGTTTTCTTTTATAAGGTAGGTGACTACAATTTCGCCATGTCTGCAAATCTGCCACCTCCCCTATTCTCTTTGTTTTGAAACAGAGTCGATAGATACTTGCGTTAGGGAAAGTATTGCATGAGAAATACTTTTTCGTATACTCCCACAATTCTTAGTAATACGCATGCGCAGTAGTCAGTGGTGAGGATAAAAACATGGTTCATCTTTTTTTTCTGAAGTGAGTGAATGTGTATTTCTTAATTATTAATAAACTGATTCTTATCCCACGTAATTCACAGAAATGTTGAAGGTATTGTGTATAGTATTCAGTAGGTAGATTCTGTGTAACTTGTGTTCACCACACGGTTTTGACAGGTGTTAGTGCGTACAATTTCTCCATGCGAAACAAAGAGTCTTTTTTATTAGAACCAATTGAAGACTAACATTGGAAAACGATGTAAATACCAAAGCGGAAATTTTACAGAAGAGAGGAAAAACAAAAGATTTCTTCGCCATTAACATGCATAATACGGCATTTTCCGTCCCGATTTTGTACTTTTTGCAATGGCCTAGGCACTTCTAGATTTTTTCAGGTTGTTAGGCCTGGAAAATTCGAATATTTTAATATCGAAAATACGATTATCGGATTTTCGGCAGTTACACCGTTTTCGATTTAGTCTTCAAGAAAAAAAAAAAAAAATGTTGGATCGCTAAATATTACTTGGAACTCAAATAGTATTGAGAACTATCTAGAAACTATGATTTTCAATATTTTTTCTACAGAAGTTTTCAGGACTAGTGTTTTTTTTCCGTCGTTTTATGCTGCCAATTTATGCAAGTGAAAATTAATATTTAACTGAAATATTTCAATAATAACTCCTTAAATAGGCCCTAATTGTTTATAGTTCATTAATCAATGTTAAAGTAACATACATGGAATGTAGCACACAACATATTCCTATTTGATATATGCGAACAATTTCGAAAACAGACTGGCGAAATTACGTGCATGGTGTTTGCAATTTCGCCTTTTTCAAGGCTTTCCTTTTCCTTCTTGTAGCCGACTGATAATTGTGTTCAAGCTTTGTTTTTTTTTTCAGTAAACAAAATATCACACACTATCGCATACGTACGCCATCTTGATGCAAACGACTTTCGCCTTTTTTTAAATACTGTTAAAGCTTAGCATGGCGAAATTGCATTCACCTACCTTGCTACGAAATAACTATATTCTTAAAATCATTGTTTTTTAATACTACTATCTGTGTAAGGCTACAATGAGCATTTTTATACATATATTTGAAAAGGTGGAAAGCACAACTCGTGATCTATTGCAGTGGTATTCTACCGGGGGTGCGCGAAGACATCTTGGAGGGTACGTAAAATTTAAAATAAGCATATACAGTTTTATTATTTCATAAGAGTTACAGAAAAAAATGATTTGGAGAGAGAGAACTCGTAAAGTGTCGGCTAATTCAATTTTTAATATTTCTTTTGCATTTATCTGATCTTGACATTACTCTTTGTGTTCTCGTTGGCAATCTCATTTTCCTCCATATTCGAAATTAAAGTAGCCTCAATCCGTCTACAATATTTCTGGAAATGAAATATCTTTGTTTCCACGGCAGATCAGATTTTCGATAGGAAGGATTGAAGAACATGTGGTTGTGTGTTAATTGCTCGAGGTGCAAACAATCTTTCTACCAGATAGTCTAGAAGTTTTTTTCCTGGACGGAGTCATTGGCCTGCTTGAAGGCATTAAAAATCTCTTGGAAAGAAGGAATTCGCAGTTTGAGTTCAATTTTTGTAGTGGGCTGTGTTCGGGGTAACATTGTTCTGACTAGCGTATGTTTGAGCGAAGTGCACGAGGAGTGTTAATATTTTTTGAATAATTATTATTTTAGTGACGACAATGGTAAACTTTATTTTGTAAGGGCCATTTTAGTAACTTTGACTTCGGCCCGTCACGATTGCCTGAGTGCAATCCTTATTTGGCCTCCTTTAATATACAATCTCTACGTAGCCAATGACCTAACCAATTTCTTTTTCTCTTGAATTTTGAATTTAGACTCTATGTCCTTTGGGCATCTTGGCTTTTCTTGATTCTCTCAAGTATTGTTTTAAGTGACAAGTAATGACTGTCCTTTTTTAAAAATTGTGATTATGGCTTTTAGGCTTCAATGGTTCATTCTAGGATAGGGGAGAGGATAACGTGAAAAGGAGTCATTCAGGGCTTTTGTTAAAGTACCAGCCCGGCAGGGAGATATCTAGGGGATGTACGCTAGATCTACTCCGAAAAAGGTGTAAAATAACTATGATTCTGGGCGTAATTATATGTATTTTATGTAAATGTGACAGACAGTTTGGTACTGCCCTGAAGGCTCCGAATCCTTTTCAAAACCAACTTCTGGTCACGTACCTGCAGCCCAGTATTCGCCTGGAGAAACTTAGGGAAACCCTGAAAAACCTCAGTTAGGGTAGTCGGCCGGGGTTGGAACCCACATACCTCCCCATTGCCGTTGGACCCTGGGGGCTGAGTATATGTGTCTTCATAGCACCTACTAGCCTTGGGTTTCGTTTGTTGTAATGGACAAATGGATGGAAAGATTAACATTTAATATTTCTCTTAGAGCACAGGTATGATGGTATTTCCAACATGGCGTTTCTAACACAAAAGGCATTTATGGCGTTCTTCTATAAAATCAATAAGCTATGTCAAAAAGCTATAAGGAGAATTGAACATGCTCTGACCACGCGAACTGAAGCGTAAAATAGCATATTTTATTTGATGGTATTTCATTTTGAAGCGTATAATACGATACTATTTTTTAAAAATAATAATTCAAGGTAGATATATATCTACAAATTTTGAGCGTTGTTTTTGCGAAAACTGACATTCCTATTGTTGGAAACGCTAAAATTATATTCAAATATTATTGTATATTTATTATTATATTCAAATACCATGTACAAATTAGTACATGTTTATCCATAATAACCAAAGGAAAATAATAACACCCAAAGAGCAAAAGCACAAAAATGTTCAACTTACAACTGCAGAACATCAAAAGGCAAATATATTTACAAACCATTAATTTATTGCATTTGGTTGGTGATTATAAATTGAATATCATTCCAACAACTGAGCTATATTTTTGTATTTTTTTATTATTATTATTTAAGAAAAGGGTATTTTTGAAAATCGGAATAGGACTCACGACTGCGGCTTTCCAGGTTTTCCTCAGTTTTACCAGATGAATATCGCGATGAAACTTAAAATAAAATCCTAGTACCTCAATTACTCAGCGGTGCACTCAGTACACCGTACAGTACCGGAACGTTTAAATTTTTACCATATGTCATACCAATAACTCTGAAGTGAGTAATAGGGATATAACAATAGATAATGGTAGGTAATGACGCCAACACCGCTGTCTGCTAGACGTAAACAAACTGATCTCTTTATTGTTGAACAATTTATTACTGATTGTTGTTGTTGAAATAAAACGTTGACCAGACTTATGGATAAAACACTTTTTTTTAAAAAAAATAGAACCTTTCCCCCCAAAAAAAAGGAGTACCGGAACGACATTCCGGTACATACCGGTACCAGTACACCCATATCAATTATCCATAAATTTAAAGTTCGTGAAGAGATGTAATTCCCCAGATTTAACAATATAACTTGTTTAAATATTAGGTCTAGCCTATGTTGCAGGCTTCGGATTTGCAGTAGGAAGATTCTTGCTGCCGGCCACACCGACTCAGATTGTCCAGGTTTACCTCAGCTTCACCCAGCGTACGATGGGGCACGAAACTGTAATGTTGAAACTTAATCCATACAATCTAACTTATTTTGAACAATTGTTTGAAGAAATAACAGATCAACAATGCTGCGCCTTTGTTCTAAGCTCTGAATGTTAAAGTTCTTAATGACTGCATTGTAACTACGTATCATAAGCAGGATAGATTCGAGTTTCTTTAAAAGTCAGGAATTTAAGAAATTTTGATTGGATTTTCTCTGATTGTTGGCAATGTTTCAATTGATATGGATTCCAAATAGAAGAAGCATATTCTACCTTGGAGCGAACATAAGCATAGTAATTTTTTTCTAATGTTGGTATATTGTTGAATTCTCTTCCCGTTCTAATTACGAATCCTAGTAACTTCAAGGCTTCATTTGTTATATTTGTGACGTGTATGTTAAAAGTCAATTTCGAGTCAAAACTGACACTACAGTACTATTTTATTAATGGAATAATCAAATTGATGAGTGGTTTTATTTCTATTAAATGATAGTACTTTACATTTACTTATGTTGACTCCAAGTTGATTAGAGATCGTGAATTGTGTGTGTTTTGTTAGCTTGTGGTGAGTTAATGTGTATGCGTGTGTATGGGCGTGTCTCTATACGCTGATATTACCTGTTGAGCTTCCTGCGTGGGAGATTATTGCTTCAGTGGCCACCACAAGGATGAAGTATTGCCAGGAAGAGGCGAACCGCAACAGCATCCTCTGTTCACAACACAAGACCTGCAAAATACAAATGAAAGAAGGGAATGTACAGTGTTTATAGAGTTAACCAAATCTTTCTTTTACAAAATCTCAGTTCAGAACAGACAACATTTGTGGGCCTTGAAAACAGAACAGCCTAAGCGCCAACGTTCCTAAAATGCTCATTTTGGCTCAGGGCGATAACCATAGGTACTTTTTCTGCTAAAATTCTTATTTCAATAACATCAACATGCAAGGAAATATCATGAAATGCTTTTGTGGATATCATTGAGCCTTGGATGAAATTTTAGTATTTTTTTTTTCCTCAAAAGAAGACTTTATACCATGTCTGTTTTAAAGACCATCGTTTGTCTATTAAGGGCTCAATTACATTTCAATGCTTACGCGGTTCATTTCGTTAATTTTTATGTTTTCCTCTCCATGTTCCTTTAAGTATCGATCTCACATATTTAGGTTATGTTGAGTTCTTTTTTAATTATTAAGAATTATATAAAATTCACCTATGTTAGTTTTAAGAATCTTGAAATACATGGAATTATGCCAGACACTCCCAACTTCAATTTTTTACAGCTAAAAGTCGATTGAAAGCTTGCAAAAATCTTACAGCCCCCTCCCGGAAATTATAACATTACACCCAATAAATTGAAAATCCTGACATAATCATGTTGTCATAAATGCATAGCAATCACACAATGAAAAAATCCTTGTTTGTGGTTGACTTCCCCCCCTCCCCAAAGTTCAAATAGGGTCCAAATAAAGTTTTATATACTTTGGTCAAAAGTTTGTTTAAACGAATTTGATTGGCTGCAGTGAATAAAAAAATGTTGTCGATGAAGAACTGAACACGAATCGGCTAGTTCGTCGCTGTGTATGGAGAATTAATACGATAGTCAGCGTTGAATTCACACTTCAGACACTTTCAAATGGAAGATTTATGCATGTCGGGGTGACTTTATTTTGATTGAAGAAAATCGTTTGTAATTGACACACTACATTCCACTGGTACAGTAATTATCTGTTTTTGAAAGTTTATTTATCATGTTTAAAGCTATGTTACTGTGTTTTTTTAAATTGAAAATTGTCATACAAGGATAAAAAATTATAATTATAAATTGCATTATCCCTTTGTATTATTAATATTTAATTTAATATTCATTACTAAAAAATTAACCATATGGATACCTGGCAATATTACTGACAGTTAAAAGTCAGGCTGACGTAGGCTGATAACTAGGGGTTTTGAAACGTACTGACTATAAAATAAAATCCAAAATACATAGGATAACAGAAAATATTATTAATGCAATTTATTTTAGTTTATTGTGCCATCATATTTATTAATTCGTGTATGAAGTAGTAACATTTATATAGGCTACTATCTTTCTTTTATTTTACTGTATGCAAATATCCTCCAAACATAAAGTTATAAGAAAGAGTTCCTTATAACGATTCAGAGTAAGGGCTGATTTTCATGAAAGCTTGCGTTGCTTGCGATTTGGGTTAGTAGTCACTTGAAAAACATGTTACACGTAGAACACATAATAGGCAGCTTTAAAACACGTTTCAATTGGCCACACATCCAAATCGCAAGCAACGCAACCTTTCATGAAAATCAGCTCTAAATGCTTGGAAAATGTTGCACAAAAGGAACCGTTACTACCAACTCTATGACTGAAAGCGTTAGGGCTCATTTTCAAACCCGCTTGCGTTGCTTGCTTTGCCTGCGATTAGGTTGAGTAGTCAATTCAAACACACGATATTTCGTGGTGTAGTTTTATTACATATTGTAACACGTGTGTCAATTGGCTATTCACCCAAATCGCAAGCAACGCAAGCGGGCTTGAAAATGAGACCTTGAATACAAATTAAGACTCGTTCTTGACCAGGTTCCAGTTCTTACAGTCGACTTGCGTTGTTCATATAGTCATGAAAGTAAGTACTGCGAGAGTCTAGCAATTATTTAGTCTATGGTCTAGTATTTAGTTTCTATTTAACTTATATTTATGGACTAGATAAGCACCCTTTAGTCTTAACCTGTCACATACCATTCCTTGGACTTTGCTCTTGCAAGTATAAAGTGTTGGTACAGATGTATTTATGGAAAGGTTTTCTATGAACACAAAACTGAGATTGAGAGCAAATCATTATCTGGTCCTATACTGGATCTAAAATAAGCTTTTAGTGTACAAAGATTACCATAAAATAAGCCATTTATGAATGCAAGAGATTTAGACCGACTTTTCATATACACGCTATAGGCCTACGCGTAATTTTCTTGTGATATAGCTGAGGGTGGATTTCCTTGCAGGTGATCGCTGCGTGTTTTGCTTGCGATTTCTATGAGTAGCTAATGGAAACTGGTGCTAGGGCTGATTTTCATGAAAGCTTGCGTTGCTTGCGATGTGGGTAAGTAGCTATTTGAAACACGTGTTTTATTGCGTGTTTTATTCTAAGGTAAGTGTAATACGTGTTTCAATTGGCTACTCACCCAAATCGCAACGCAAGCTTTCATGAAAATCAGCATTTACACGCAGCACACGTACTGAAACTTAAAACCTACTATCCCGAAAGGTAGTAAAATTTAAATATTTTAAATTAGACACCTAATATCACGACAAATTAGCGTCCGTCTCGATTGTTAAGTAAGACGCAGGACATAACCGTGTAGTGCGGAACCCCACTTTCAAAATTTTATTGGACACAAAATGGCTGACTTTCCACTAGTTGTAACTATCTTCAATGAGCTGTTTCCTTTGGACTGACTTGCCACGTCCTGAAACCTGATTGGTTGGTTTTTGTAAAACCCACGTGGGTGTAGCGCGGATTGAGGTATCTTCAGTTCAGCTGGGCTTTGAGAAAGCTTGTAAATGCGACAGAGACTACCACGTCGGAAATTTGCTCTTGAATTGGAGTATTGAAATGTTGTTTGTAATTGTGACTTGAGAAAACTACGTTTGTGAAATGTTGTATATCAAACTTAGTGTTATATGGTGAAGTAGAAAATTTCTGTTAAATTGGAATTTTACTAAAGTCCTTAAATATCTGGAGGAATTGTGATGCCTAATTCTGTGGTGAATACTTGTTTACTGACCAAATGAGAAATGGTGTTTTTGACTGTGTGTAACATGGGTGTTAAATACCGCTCATGGATTGTGTAAACGAGTGTGTGAGCTTGATTCATCCACTATCCATTTGCTACTGTTTAAGTAATGGACTCCAGGCTGAATATTTCCTATGAGTTGGTTTTATGGAAAGGAAAGAGGAGAGCAATTTCAGTGATTAAAGTTTGGAACAGTTTCTGTGGAGCTGATATAAGAGTGGTATGGTAACGGTAATCCGTTGAATGACCGGACTCTTTTATGAAGTACGTAGTAATCTACTGTGCTTAACATAGTTTCCTTCTGAGAAACTTTGGAATTTGTCCTGTCTTTCTTTTTGTAGAGTTTTGGATTCATTATTAAGGGTGAAGTGCCCACTTTTGTCATATTCCTCTAAAAAGTGAGTTTTCTCATTTGTATTATTTGAAGCTATTTTTGTGTTCAAATGAGGATTATCTTTGGTAAGTTGAATTATCTAAGAATATTATCCTCCTTGCTAAAAATATTTTGCGTTTGTTTTATAGGAAAATTGAAAAAAAAAAAAGAGTTCACGTTCCAATAAATTTCTAATATTTCATCTTAAATCACAGTGTCCTCATTGGCTTTTTATGTGAAATGAAACCTAAACCTATTACTGTTCCAGGTAATTTTTTTTATTATTTTGAGACCCGGATGCTTAACGAGGTCTATAGGTTGAGAACCACTAAGTTTTTATATTGATTGTCAGGTACGACAAGTGCTTCATGTCACTGGTTTATTGTATGCTATTATTTTTTTTTATGTGGATGTTCCTGCCAGCAATATTTTACTTATTGCTAAAAAAAGGAAAAATTACGGTTGTTGCTAGCTTCAACAAAAAGGAAGCCTTATAAATATTACGTTTTCTCAATTTCCCGTGATTGATAAGCTTTCTGAAATATTGGTGCTTTCTTTTCTAAAGAATGTTAAGAAAACACACTACAACCGTCAAAATCAGGACAAATAGCCACCCAAATCAATATAAATAACAGTTCTTCAAGATTTTTTAAAAACATGTCGCATTATGATTCACATGAAGTACTTCGAATGACAATTCAATGGCTTCTACGGCAATTAAATTATCTCTTTTGTAAAATAACGGTTTAACCACGAGGTTTCCTTTAATCTAATGATACACTACGACTTAATTAGTATTCAGAGCCATCTATCGTCTCTGTGGATAGACTACTGGACAGGAAACACATGAATAACGACGTGCGGTCAGCCACAACAGGATGTGTTGATGCATATAACAACATGCACGTTTTTATAATGGATGTTATTCATGGCTCTCCAGGCTTTACGGTGTTTGAAAGCTTTTTCTCTTTATATTCGTCCTTTATCTCACTCAATGTGAACTTTCCAAACAGAACCTTATTCTCGCAAATAGTGAAGGCATTCCCATTTCTCGGAAAATATCATCATTACCATCATCGCATTATGGACGGTGCGTTAGTGCGAATAGAAAGCACTGTCTGCTTAAAATTCACATCAACAACCTCCTACGCATTTATTCCCTGCTTTTCCCGCCTTATTTGAATAGACAAAGAAACCCAACGCAAGAGGTATGAGTTTTCAAAGGAAACCAGAGCCAGATTTTGGAGAGGACTTGTTTGACAAAAAAATACACATACAAATCCCTTTTATGTCCTGGCAGGGAGCATAGAACTTTGACCTTCAGTTGTCCAGCTTTACTTTCTATTCTCTCTCCATGAACAGAATGTAATGTAGGTGTTCATCTCTTTTTGAGACAACTGTACCAAAGAACCACAATACAACGTGATTGGAGAACACTGAAGAGAAATGTGTTTGAAACAGAACAGAAACATATTTTTATCTCAGCTATCTATCACTTCATTATGTTTCGCACAGAGAAGGAAGAAGAATAAACCACCTTCATCAAAATAAACTAAAATGTAATAGTCCCTGAAATAATGATGAAAACTTCGGCAGGTGATTATTTAAATGGGATCATTCCATACCAAATGAACCAATAAAAAATAATAATAAACTTTTTTAAAGGCATACTTTTCTTAAACACTTAGTACTAAAATGTAAAAAATAATTTTGTTTATGTATGACTAAAAAGAAAAGCATAGGGCGCTCTCTCATATACAGTTACTTTATAAATTTTTGTCTTGGCGCGCTCCATGCTTTTCTTTTTATTCATGTACAAACAAAATTATTTTTTACTTTTTAGTACTAACTGTTAAAGAGAAGTATGTCTTTATAAAGTTTTTCATTATTTTTTTTCGAGTTAAATCGGTCTTCGGATATTTTATGATCCAAATCCTGAAGTGTTCTGCAACCAGTCAAAACGCAACATCGTTGCAGGCTAGTATTTATTTTAGGGTAAAGAAGTTCATATTAAAAAAATATTAACATGTGCTTTTAAAATATAAAGATATATGAAAGTAACAATGGAATATTATATTGTTACCCGACTTACGTCGCTGTTCAAAATTTGATACGGCACGTGCATAGCACTTACGATAATGCGTATGTTAACGAATGTTATTGCTGTGTGGTAGAAAAATATTTTTGTTTCATATATGGAGATTTTATGTGTTAAAGAATTTTAATCTGTTTACATTGTTGATATTGGAATCGGATGTGAAGTTTAAAAATATAAAAACATGATGAAAAAGGAAATTCAGCAATCAATTCTCATTAAAGTGACAACATATTAGAAATGTGTGTTGCACATACACATAGAGTTATAAAACCTCCACTAGAGGCAGTGTTGGCGCCACCGTGTACGTGGATTTTAACTCCCAGGCGGCGCAAGTTGAACGTTCAATTGTTTTCCTGTTTGTTTGGCACAAAACAGCGACCGTACGCTCCCTGGTATTGTATTTGCTACGCACGATCTTTTTTATAAAGGAAAGCAAACAAATTTGCAGTAGATTTTTCCTTAGTTAAGTTCAATACGTAAGATACAAACAATTCCTAATTAAATTGATCAAAATAAGGTATAATTTAATATAAAAGTCACAATATCAAACGTTTTTGATAACTATGATTTTGGTTCTGAAACATTTTTCTTCTTAATTTTATTTATGACGTTTAGGCATAGAGGAGGTGAAAGAATTCGGGAAGGTGTCGGCTAGGGCCTACTTTGAAGGTGCTATCCCGGTTTTAATTTAAATAAAACAATATAATTTTTATACTTAAAGCCACATAACTTATTTTTTAAAAAAAAACATTAGGCATACATTTAAAAATATTATACAACATTAGGGATATATTGGAAGTGACATGAATATTATACACACAAATTGCTGTTACTGTAATTGTATACAACCAACCAATGGTTTACTTGCATAGATTTAGAAAGAATAATTATAAAAGTGAAAATAGGGTAAGGGCACCAGTCGTCGGACATACACTAGTAGTCGGCAGTTTTCACATAAATATCATTGAAACAAGACGTATGCCATTAAAAAAAATGTGTATAAAACTATCTCTTGTTTTCGGACAGCTTTAACTTGATATTTAAGTTCTACCAGCTATGGAAAGTGACATTATTTAGACTACAGAAAAAAAAAGGCTTCCGTGATTCGCTTAGAACATGCCGGAAATGTTATCTGGGAATGAAGTAGTGTGTCTTTAAATTTATGGTAAACGTCTTTGTCTAAAAATATTTTAAAAAACATTGTTTCTTCTAGCATTTCAAATGTTCTAACTTTATATCATAAACAATACGAATAGCCTATTAAGGATATTATTGTGTCCGACTTTAGGCATATAGAATTCTCGAGTCTTCCTATTGTGGACCAGACTAACCGATAAGAAGTGTTTCTTATCTAGTTTTGTTATTATGTTAAATTTATGTTTTTATTGTTCTTAATTGTGTAATCAAGGTGTCCCTGGTTCGATTCCCGGCGGAAATACAAGTGGTTCGGAACTCACTTTAAACTGTAGGTCCCATCCTTAGGACGTCATCTTCATGCGATGGAAGGCAATGTCAAATCACCATGGGTTCACCTAGCTCTGAGATCTGCCTTCGGGTAGAACACACATCATCATCATCATCATTGTTCTTAATACCGTAATCTAACAAATCTTTTCAACAGCACATTACTTATTTACCGTGTCGCCGTAGCTCAGCGGTAGAGCGTTGGCGTAGCATTCGGGAGGTTGTGGGTTGGATGCCAGCGGTCGATTATCCTAACTGAGGCTTTTCCTCAGTCACACCAGGCACATGCCAGGATGACACCTTCAACATACGCCCTGGTCGACATCTTCCCGAATCCTTTCCCCTCCCCTATCCCGGCCTGAGCCTTAGGTGCCTGAAGGCCATAAATAAAATTCAACAGTACATTATGGGCTTAATAATATTTAAGTTTTAAATATACAGATATAATTATCATTTTTTTCTACACGAATATAACTACTTTATATCCAATAGGCCTAAATGAAAACGATCCAATATTTCTGAACGTAAGAATACTTATTTTTATGGATATTTGTCTTCCCTTTGGCATTGAGGGACAGTTTTATAGCTATCGATCCAACACAATGTTGCATCAAATAATCCTATTCAAAGATGTGTGTTTTCTTTTGTTAGCACAGATATAAACTGCACGAAACAGTATTTTACATAATGATTTTTTCACGTAATATTAAATTATGAGCATTTATTTGTGAGACGATACATTACTTCCTTCCTTAAATCTCTCAGTATAGCCATAAGCTGCATAGCAGACCGGCGTTTTTTTCTCAAATACGAAGAACCATATCAGAAAATGCCAAAGAGCAAACCATAACAGCTCGCAATACGTGTTGTTCTGCCAAACAAAAACACTCTCGCCCAACTTTCAAGTGGCGCCGCGATCGCAGCGCCAATGCTGACTCTAGTGGTTTTTTTATAACTCTATGGTGTTGCATTATACAATGATAATAGGCTTTGCAGTTTTAAATCCCTAGTTATAACAATGTTTAAAACTACTTAATTTACATTATTGATGAACAAAACTTCAACAAAGATGTCAGTTATAAATTGTTGTAGAAATCAAAATGTTACTATTCCATTGTTAGAAATGGAAAACATTCCTGTTAGAAGTTCGAAAGGCCACCATCACAATCACTTCAGATCATCATCATCAAATATATCTCCGAAATTGTTGAACAAGTCGGCATGAACTGCTTTCTCATTTGCCGCCAAATCCATTAACAGGCCATCAGAACCTCCTGCCTCTTCCATCTATATGTATGGCTCAGCTCCTTCAGGGCACATTTCATCTGCTACAACGGTAGGCTTCATGTTAACGGTTACCTACTTATCATTATGGAAAGTGACAAACGTTCCGTCAAATAAATCTAAATTACAGTAATATCTCATCTATTCTTTGCCTTGGGGTATGGCTCCCTGGATTGAGGCTATATTACCTCTTTGAACTTCCTTTCTTTGGATTAGGAAGGTGCTTGCTCTATCATCACCAGATCATTGTGTGATACGCTTACCTATTTCCTTTATAAAGTTAAGGTCATCTTTTCCCCATGAACCACTGGATTCGATTGCAATGGCTACGAAATGGTACTTCTCTGTAAGATTACTGTATTTTCTCCTTTTTTTCTGTTTCTTTTCGACTGGCGCTATTTCCAGTCTGGATTGAGGATACACGAGGTTGGAAGGAGCGAACCTATCTGAGCAAGTGAAGTCCCAAATAAACGGTTTGCCTCTTTTCCAAGGTAACAGAGTCATCCCATCTGCTTTTTTTTTTTTGTATGTTCTGCTACATTAAATTGGTTCTTTTATTGAATGTATGCCAGCTGAGATTAGTACTCTCATTATAATGCCATTAACATTTAAGTGACGAGGGTGTCTACCTGCGCTTTTGAAACAAGAAGGCCAAGTAACCCTTTTTTATTTACTTCACTCTTACATTCCCGACATTTGTGACTTTCACATAAATCTATCTGTACCCAGGAGAATCGCAACTGCTATTCGGAAACATTCGTTACTTAGGTGAAGGCCGAGATGGGGAGAAGGTAGAGCATTGAGCCAAGCATTTGCTTTGAAGAAAGAAGCGACAATTGGTCTGGCTTTGTCTTCTAAATTATCTGCAGACTGAAGTAAAAAGGAGAGGTGTGATTGGATAATGGGTTCATCCCATGTGAATTGCTTTGATCTAGAATCTAGTTCGGGTAAACCTGAACATAATGACCAAGTTTTAGAACAAACCTCAATCTTGGAATCGCCATGAGACCTAATATCATTTTGGAGAAGTGATTTTATCAGGCATCGGGAACCATAGAATGGCGCGAAGAAGGCGGGAATAGCTAAATCTAAGGCTCGACGGATTCACAATTTTTATGTCTGAATTTCAATTGCATTGTTAATAAAAGAAGGAAATTAATTATATCTGGATATAAATATGTTATAAGATCTATGAACGAGAAACTTTTATAGCAATGATACTAATAATGACGTCAAATGTAGATTACATTTGGAGAAGTAACAACCTACAGTACAACCCTGTTAAGCCGGCCCCCTTTAACTCGCATGTTTGGATAACCCGGACGGAAATTACTATAACATAAAAATATACTTGGAGCGACAGGCACACACCGACAGCTACACCGACCAAACTTCTCATGCTGAAGCGGGTGCGAGATCGCGCCACACGAAAGCGTTATTCAAAACTAAAGCAGCAGAAACTCACGAGCTTTTTCTCCAATAAGTAAACTTTTCAATGTGTTTTGCTGTGTAGCCATAAATGTACTACTGTATACTGTAAGTACAGTAATTTTTTAATTAAAAGGCGATTCTACATACTATTAGTTACGTTTTTCTTCACTTTACTGATTTTTCGCCACAATCTCCGGGTTACCCGGGTTTTCGTTATCCCGGACCGACCTCGGTCCCAATAGATCCGACTTACGAAGTTCTACTGTATAATATAGGAACTTGGTCAGTGTTACGGATGTCTTGTTAAGCTTCAGCGATAAAGAAATTTGGAGTAAATTGAGGTTGTACAAACAATGGGTGGATGGAAATGAACTTTCATGCTTGCAGGAAAATTGGAAATAACTTGATGTAGTAACTAGTTTTGTGAGAAGGAGCCATGATAAAGAAACAGCAGGAGCATATTTAATTATATATGTGTTGCTTTATTCTTACACGATATGTGATCAAAAGAGGCATGTTGGTGTAGTAGTTACATTTTCATTCTTATATGAAGTTAAATGTATTAAATGTTAAAATGTACCTAATTTCTTATATAACAGGTTTGAAGAAAGTTCTGCTACAGTGAATACTCTAGGGCAGAGATATCAAGTTTCGCCTCTCCTCCGATTTTGAGGTCCATAAAGATGGTGGGCATCTTGGTAGACAGAAGCGATATTGGAATCCCTCGACGTCGTTTTACCCACAGAGTAAACAACCCTGAGATTTGTCGGAAGTGTAAGTCAACGTCATACATACAATAAGACCTTAACAAATTTCATCATTGTGTGACGTCAGGAAATGAGTTAAATTAACGTTGCAAGTTTTGAGGACACCACGAACCATTCTGAACTAAAGAAAAGAATGTAAAAACAATTTTAGTCCTTAGGTTTTATAAAATGTGTGATATTTAGCAGTTATGTTCTATGCATCAATATCATCACAAATACAAAATTTCATGTTTGATTTGGTAAATAGTCAATCATGAGAAACACCCATCATCATCGTCGTCATCATCATTATTTTTATTAACTAAAACACTAAAAGGAAGCAGTTATTATATTGAAATTCCTTACAGATAAAAATGCTAATCAGCTTTGTAGACATTTTACATGCCAAAATAAACACAGGTCAGACGTACAAACTTTGGTTATGAATATCGTGACAGATCAGTAGCCATTGACCTCATCTTTCCAGACGAGGCAAGTTCTTGTAAAATGTGACATATTCCTGATTTCTTACAATACACGTAACACTTGAATACATTAAATCTCGATACTTTCCTTTGTTATATTTTTGTGTCATTTCGCTTCAACGACTTAGTTTGTCGCTTCTGTTATGCTCACCTTCTGGGAGCGTGATGGTTCGATAACTGCTAATGAGGTGGTTTCTTCTAAAGAACATCGTTGTTAGATCTTTCTAGTACCGTGTACTCCACCATACTGGGAGGTGAAAACGCCTTCTTCATCAGAAAGTGACGGACAGAAACAGAACCGAAGGATCATAGAAATCTGAAATCTGAAAGGTCCCGCAATTCCAAGGAATGAACATTAGAACATTATAAAATGTCTTCATCCTTGCTATGAAAAAGTTAGTTGGGCTGGTACAAAATCATCACCAGCAGCAGTCAGGGCACTATGAGCAGAATAACCCTCACCCGAATCACTATTTGCCGAATTATGGAAAGGTTCGAATCATTTCAAAGATGTGAAAGCAAGGTTCTTCGAAGTAAAAAGAACATGCTCCAGCATAGTTGCAAAATGTATATGGCCCATCCTCCTATGTAATTTGCCTATCAATATTTAAATGATATTATATGCAATTTTTTTATTTTTGCATCTCATTAAAGTGTCAAAGATTTTTTAAATATTTTTGTATATTATATGCAGGACAGGATTATCAGATGAGCAGATTATACAAAATATTGGATTTTTAATTTGAAAAATAATATCATTTGCTTATTTTGAAGCAACTGAACAGCGAACTTCGCAGAGAGAACCTTACATTTTCGAAGAGAAACAGGGAGAGTCAGCCACCACCTGTGTGTAAGATGGGATTGCAAGGCAGTGTTGTACATCAACATATGAATAAAAATCCATATTGAAAGAATTACATATAAAATTCTACTTGGAAAGTAAATAGGCAACCAACATTATTCCTTTATTTCAATAGTTGGCAACATGACCCAATGGTGACACTCGTCTGACTAAGAAAGCATTGCTTTTGCTATATTCTGTATAGATGGTAATCCCACCAACAAAAGGTGTGAGAATCTTGGGTTTTGACCATTTTTCGCATCTACTCCTCTTACTCTCTCTCTCGGCTTGGAAGCCCTAGTCAGCGAACCTAGCCTAGAAAAATCCACTCCATGCGCATTGATATGTAATTTTGGGGAAATTTGTTTATGTATTTAATTTTGTTATAAAAACACAAGCTGAAGCTTATTTGGGTAATCGTTTTCGTTTCTCACTTTATTTTAGTGACACGGGTCCCAATTAAACTCATAATCAGCCTGTTTTTACTTGTTTTACATAGGAACTAATCTCAGGTTTGCCGTCTGCTATGTTCCGGCTGTAGGAATGAGCACAGGAACACGAGTGCACTGAATACGATTGTGCAAACCAAGTTTTCCTTCTTTTTTCACCCTTTTATGTGTTGTCATCTGTATATATTGGTATGTATTTATTCCTTGCAATATATAGAAGTTATCTAAGTAGTTAGTTTATAAGTACCTTTGTGCTTTTATGTAATATAAATAGTGTTTCAGATTTCTTATGTCTCGCTATTCAATTCCATCGCGGCATTGTTTTTGTTTCTCGCGCACGTTTCACCTACTAGGTGGCTCCACCTGTCAAAGGATTCTTGAGGGGCGGGGAATTTCACCCACACTGTGTTTCTTTTCCTATTTATTCATGTTTTAAGGTATATAACTATGTTTTAATGGACCTAAGTTGTCTATTTGTTGATTTAATATATGTATATGCAGTATGAAGCCATAACACTGTATATTTAGTTCTAAAACATGAAAAATAAGAAAGGTACTGCCATATGTGGCAACATTGTATACTACATGTGCAGCTGTAGTTTCGTAAGAGAACTTGTCTCTAACAGCGAGTTTAAATATACGGTGTTTTCAATGCACTGAGGTGCGTGAATTTGAAGCCATGAAGCTTCACTCTGTTTCGATGTTCGGGAAATTGAACACGTAACGCTCGACACTGGATTTGTTGTTGTGATAGATCGAAAAGCGCGAAGTTTGTTCGGTCATTGTGTCGTTACTATCAACGGATATCATGTTTGGCTCTTTATAAGGCAACCGAGTTGAAGACAATCAGTGCCTCTACAAACAAACAATATTACTTCAGATAGTAATTACCGAACTGTATTGGAAAGTACAAAATGTCCCTGGACTGAATCACGAACTTATTCCCTTGTTTGGAGGTGAGATAGGGTACCTGTGCTTACCTTGAGATACCATTGCGGCATTCGCTCAGTGAAGTGTCAATATGTTCTGCATCAGTGATGATATAATGTCGTATGGATTAGTGAGAACTGACAGTTACCTGTATTAACCGTGTCACAGGAAATCCATTGTGTTTGCTTATTTTTTTTATTTTTATTATTTTATCATCATTTCTTTTATTATTTTCTTTTCTCCACTTTTAAAATATTTTACAAGTGCATCCAGAAAAGGAACGCTCAGACATTCTAATATATATCCTGAGACTGTAAATATAAACAGAAAAATAATACATCAGAAGTAACTGCTAAAAAAGAAAAAGGAAAGAGGAATATTATTTTTTTCTTAATAGACTGTGAGCAGTGCTTGACATCGAGCCCGTACAAGTGTTCAAGGACTTGGAAGTATCATCGCAGCTAGTGAACTGAAATGAAACTGTCTTTTACGTCCACTGAGATGAACACTGCAAGTGATATCAATTAAAAAGCGAAATAGTAACAAAACCTGGCCATAACATTTATAAACATTTCACATATGAAATTAAATCATATGACCGCGTATTGTGTTGTTTTTCTAAGCCTCTAAGAATGGTCTACTTTTTGCTTATTTACACATGACCAGTGATGAATAAGGGGCATTACTGTGTATATAGTGTGTGTGTGTTGAGGAATAATCCTATATTTTCACGTTTACCAAATACATTGGATCTATATTTAAAAAGGAAACTTCTTCTCTTACATTTTTTGGATTCTACCAGCTACTTCTTTCGCATGCAGTGTGGGTACTTCAGTCTGGTGAGTACAATATATTCAGTGAGATGAATTGTGTTATTCTGTTTCAGGCTTATAGGTGATGAACCGCAGATTAGTACGTCATTATTTGAAATGTCAACACGGAGATTGCAATGTCTCAGATCATATTAAGCTCTACCGTAATAACAAAATCCCTGAGATTAACTAAACACTTGGTGCTAAGTGTCTCCCAAAGTAAACCTCACGTGACTCCTGTAGAAAATTCTAGTCGCCAATCATTTCCCTTTTGTTAAATCCTATTAACGTAAATAAACGGGAGTTTTTTTGTGTTGTCCTCAAACACTCCCCTTTTGGCAAGGTCATGAATTATTTGTTTGTATTAAGCGTGAGGCATCTATCTTTGATACGTGCTTATTGTGAAGCATTATTCAAAATCTGGAGCTCCAACGTGAAACTCTCCACAAAATCTGACGCTCCAATGTGAGGGACTCTACAAAAAGGAACCTTCATATTCTGGCCGCTGCAACCAACGGAAAACAAAAACACTTTTATGAACGTTTTGATATCGGGCATTTGAAAATACTTGTAAAATTGTGTGGCATTCTCAGAGAATTCTCTAAATTTCTCTGTTATCTATGTAACTTACGTCACGTAGCTCCATGCCGAAACTACCTGCGTTCACTAAAAAGGACATGGCGTATGTTCAGTTGCGTCTATTCGTCTCTATTGATACTTGTAGAAATGTAAATTACACTACCAAATCACATTGCCATATCTCTGAAATGGGTTGAGATAATATGATATTTTGTCACAAAGAGTCCGACGATATCAATAACTCAAAAACGCAAAATTTGCAGTTACGCCACTTTGTCTTTTGATTGACGATATATCCCCTAATAACTAGGGAAATTTCTGGATGCATTAGTGTAAGAGAATAATATACTTTAAAATTGTAAGAAATATAAGTAATATGTACAAGAAGTGTTCGCGTAGTTTATAATCTTTCTCAAAATAAGGTTAGGTTGCTTAAGTTTTTCAGGGTTAAAGTTGAGACACCTTTTAGGTCCCTTGAAAACGAAACTATAGAAAAAGCGAGATTATAACCCCATTTAGTCATCCGTGTCTAGAAATTAAATCTCAGGAACTACAAGGTGTAGAAAGGTTCTTGAGGTGTGATTGGAAAGGTCTCGACTAGCTCAAATCCGGCCAGAACCGTCTTGATTTGTGCAGTGGATCAGTGTTGCTAACCCATTTAAAAAAAAAATTTTTTCAAAATACTTTCATTCCATTAGACCTATCTGGACTAAATTTGGCATAAACATTGCTCGACACAACAGAAAAGTGCTGTGTGTGTGTGTATGGGGGGGATTCGTCCCTAAGCACTCCAGTTGTGAGTGTTGCCAACCAATTTTATAAAATTGTATGCTTGTGCACGTGACATACTATCAAGGGACCAGAGGTTTCGCGATTGTTCGTGGAATCGCAGCGCTTATTTGTTAGTACAAATCTAAGTTCAGCAGGCGTCATGGCCACATCTGGAGTACTAGCTTCTCCATCGAAGCTCTTCAACATATAATGAAAAAAGTATAGAACTAATGTGATCTTCGTAGGTCAATTAGTTAATATAATAGGCCATCATCGAAATTACTTGGTTCTATATCCTGTCTTGTCAAAGGATTTACTATTATCTTATATCACCAAAGCCGCTTGATTGGTATACTAACGTGCATAAACCGCCCAAGAAAAAGTCTAGAAGGTATAAAAAAAACTTGATTCACTTGAAAGGTACGAGAGATGTTAATAAACTGTAATGAAAGCGCATTTTTTGGTACAGTAATGACAAATTCAAAAGTTTACATAGCACAGCTTCAGTGCACATAGACATACGGTAATTATAGGTAAATAAATGTGGGCGTACGTGGGAGTACTCCAGCGGCTTCAGTCGACGAAGTAATTTCTCGTTGCGTAAACAAGAAATGTACAAAATTAAAAACACTCACACATAGCACGTCTCTCTCTCAATCCCCCTCCCCACTCTCCCTCTGTATGTGTGTATTGTTTATATAATTTATAATTCAATTATCTTAACTCCTGTCATTTACATTTGTCATACTTTAATAGAAAAAAAAATCGTTCGCGTGAGAAACACGAAACGCAAAGAAGCTCACAGCACACCTAGTGGCCAGCTTTTATCTTCTTTTGCTTTGCTTTTTATTTATCCTATTCTAATTAATATGGAGCAGCAACAAAATGCGACGTAATTGAAAGAGGACGCACACTAAATAATTTCTGTGTTGTGTGTAATTAGTATAATTAAAGACCTATGGACTAAGCCGAAACTATAAGCAGAAGCACAAGGACGCTGAATGCTGTCTCCCCCATCTTCCATTCTGCTTTTTAATATTCCTTTCCTCATTCATTTTAGCAGCAGTTCTGATTTCATATAATTAAAACACCATTTACTGTACATATTACACTGATTTATTTTCTCGCGTTTGCTTGCACTTAAAAACATGGATGTTGTTTTCCTTATAGGAAAATCAATGTAGTCCTGTTTTTTAATGAACTGAACACAAACAACTCGTTTCTCAATGAGAGTTCTTCTGCGTCGACCTGGGTTCCGGGTTCATTGCCTGCTACAGGGACTGATATATGGAACTGAATTTTATTTAAGACTTTTAGCCAACTGTGACTCAGGCCGATGGATGGTGGTGGAACAGTTAGTGGAAAGAAGAAAGTTGGAGGAAACGGAAGAACACTGAGAAAAACCGAACGCTTTAGCACTGACCTCCCTCGGTCGTAGGGGCTGATGTTTGAATTTTGAATTTTATTTAAGGCCTTTAGAGAACTTAACTCAGGCCGAGGGGTAAGTCAGGTTTTTGGCGTTACCTTAACATCATGAGCATAATTGGGCAACCTTTTCAATAAAGATATAGCGGACATCTGTCACGAAAATAAAGAGAAACGGCAATGCAAGGCGTCCACCGAATTGAACGAATTCTGCCTTTTAGGCTGAGTCAGTTTAAGCTGTAACTGCTTGAATAAGGCTTTTAGGCATCTTAGGCTCTGACCGGGATAGGGTGCGGAAGAGGATGTTGAAAGGTAGACCAGGATTCATTTTTGTAGGTACCATCCCAGCATTTACCTGGTATGACTGAGAAAAATACCAGGAAAAACCTCACTTAGGATGGTCAGCTGATGGGATCGATCCCAAGACCTCAGAATGATAAGCCAGTGCTCTACCACTAAGCCACGGCCGCTCGGTCTGTAGCTACTTGAGTTCAGTTCAGTTTTCAATGAAATTGCGCTGACCAAGAAGGTTTAGCGGAGCATTCATGCGTTTAAATTTTGATAGTAAGCAGGGAAGTAAATGTTCTTTATCTGTAAATCATTTTTCTAGGTTTCATAGTTCCAGTAGCATAACTAGTATTTCTCCCCCCCTCTCCCTGCAAGGAACTGTTTAGGGCCTTTGTCCTAGGGCCCTTCTAGAAGAATCTCCCGCAAGCAATTGGAGAAAATTCTTGCCACATGCAAAAAATATATAGCAACTGTGTAACCAATGTTGCCAATTTCCTAAAACGGAAACTTCCAGACTGCCTGCAAATTCCCGTCCAGGCATAAAGTAAATTAATGTTTGCTCTGTTTGCAATTAACGCAGTTCCAACTATTTACATGCCGCCTGTAGGTCCACTGGGGCATCTGGGATCCTGCAACGTGGCGGTCTCGGGAAATTGTATTTATGCCACTGCATAGTTTAATTTTCAACTGAGCAACCTGGGTTCATTTATTTTATGGTAGGGATGGAAATCCTGAGAAACATATCAGGATGATCAGTGAAAGTAGTAATTTAATATTATTTTTTAAAATACTTTAAAAAATGTTATGCTGCTTAAAAGTACTCACGCTCTAAAGAACCGGTGTGGCTCCGTCTGGAAGAGACGCTATTCGTGGAGGCAGCAGCGGGAATGCTGCTTTCTATTGTGTTACGCTGCCAGCAGCCAATGGATGGTGCCACCTGTTACTAGTGCCGCTTGTTCATGATTGCACACCGGTTCTTAGAACTTGAGTACTTGATACCATTATAACTTACATTTTTATGTAGCTTGTATTTAACTTTCATTTCAATTGTAATTTTTGTCCTATTCCAGAACACAATTCCTCATAACACTTGTCGCCATTACTGAAACTTTCCTACAGTTATTACTTCGGAGG
Organism: Lepisma saccharinum; assembly: GCA_022664845.1. Lineage (NCBI taxonomy): Eukaryota > Metazoa > Arthropoda > Insecta > Zygentoma > Lepismatidae > Lepisma > Lepisma saccharinum. The sequence goes on along the minus strand of JAGDQP010002372.1, from coordinate 56,006 downwards.
ATGTACCTTCTGCTTACGGGTGCAGCTAAGGGTCATTCTCAGAAATGCATTGGTAGTTAGTTGTCTTATTTCAATGTAGAACGAGATGAGGAGTGCTATCATTAACTTCAAAATAGTTATTATTTGATTGGGGCGACCAATCACCTCTCCATATTTTGAATCCCTGAATATAATCATAAAGTTCTACGTGTACTCAAAATTGGGATAGTTCCATAATTCATATATTATTCAAAGTACTTCCCATATATCATCGTCATATATAACGCCATAATTATAATCTTCTCAATTATCAATGAATCACACAAGTCTCATAATTAATTCCAAGTTGAATTCATTACCAATAGTTACCTCAGCCTCCACTTGCTTCCTCTTCAATGATCATAATTCATAAATTATCCAATAAAAACATTAACATTATCAATCAGATGCCGATAAACCCAGTTGTAAATTTCCAGACTTTCTCAACCATAGCAGCGATCAATTGAACTTTGAATTTGAATTCATTTATGTCCTTTAAGCATCTAAGGCTTAGACCGGTATAGAGAGGGGGAAGAGTGCGGGAAGGACCTAATTTGAAGGTTCAGTCCTCCTAGCATTTGCGTGGTGTGAGTGAAAAAACTATGGGAAAATCTCAGCCGCTGGGATTGAACCCAAAACCTACCGAAGGCGAAACCAACGCTCTGACTCTGAGCTACGGCCGCTCGGTAGCAGTAATTCATACTCCCCAAATCTACCAATCATTTCCCGAATCCGTGAGTCTGGCGTTCATAATCATCTATTATATGAAAACCAGACTTCTACAATTTGCCAAGACTCCAATAAACATAATGCAATATTAGCATTGAATCAATGAGAAGTGTATTCTATATCCGCCATGTTGCAAGAACCAGTAAGTTTCCAAACCAACTAAACAAAAAGTAATCATTATTGTGTTGATAAGGAGTCAGAGGCATAAGAACAGCTATGTCCCTAGAATAACAATATTGTTTCATCTCCTTTCTCTTTACAGCTTGTGAGGAGACGATCGACCATTAATACAATGAAACTTCCGAGTAGCGGACCCCACTGGCAGTCATATCTAAAATACTGTCCACTATTACGAGGTGCACGCTATTAGACGGTGTTCGGTATTTAAAAATACTCATTAAAACTTTTCTCAAACGGCCGTAAGCAATTGAAAGAAGATAAAGATGTACAACTTGACTGTGCAGTAGCTTTATCGAAATACCAATACATTAATAGAGTGCAGTGTACATACATTGCAGTTATCGTCTATTACGGTAAAAGGTGAAATATTTAAATTAATTCTTTGCATGAACAGGAGTACAGTACAGCACTGTAATGACGCAAGTAGCAGGACTTTTTTTTTTTTGCCGTTGTTAGTCAGGTTGATTATTCTTATTGTGGGTATTGTTTTACTTCTTTGCTAGTGTTATTGTTGTCATGTATCATAAGAACTCACTACGACTCTTAGTGACCTTAGAAAGTGGGGTGGGGGTTACAAGTTAAGCCTTCATTTGTTTTCGTGATAACACGATGACTCACATCTGGAAATATTTGAATAAGAAATTCCTACAGATGACCACCGTATGTTGACCTCGTCCGTTATAGTGAGGTTCTTGCTTTAAAAACGAGCATAATCAAACAGTCTTTGTCCGTGTTTAAGAGAATGTTATTAAGAAGAGTCGTCGGATAACGGAAGTTTCACTGTATAGGATTTTTATACACAGGAACATATAGTCCTGTCTTCTCCATCTTTCTACTTTTGAATTTTCATTCCCCCATTTTGAATTTTGCTTCTTTTACCAGGTGCGTAAATATGAATGGGGAATTTATGTACAGAAAAGACAGTGATTGGATGACAATGCTAAGAACTATTTTATTCGAAGTATTGGCCATCGCTGGCGATACATTTCAGCCATCGTTCCGGCAATGTGTGGATGCCAGACCAAGAAAACTGTGCCTCTTGTGCTGCAAACCAGTCATCAAGCCATTTTCGTAAGATGTGAAGCGCTGGTCAGCAAGAGCGTGTCCCATGGATGCAAATAAGTGAAAATCGGAAGGCGCCAAGTCTAGTGAGTAAGCCGCATGCGGAAGGATTTCGCAGCCAAACGTCGCAATCGTTTCCTTGACCGATTTTGCCATGTGGAAGGGTGCATTATCGTAAAGCACAATCACTTTATGTTGTTTTTGGTCATATTGTGGTCGTTTCTCACGCAAAGCTTGATGCAAAGTAACTAAAGTGTTACAGTTTCGCAGATATAACACATCCTTCTTCAGGTTTAACAACATAATTCTTGCAGTAAAGTTTGAGGAAGGATGTGCAATATTTCCAAAACCGTAACGCTTTAGGTGCATTGATAGTAAAGCTTTAGCAAAAGGGACCTTATGACCTTAGGGACCTAGTGTCCGTCCGTTTCCAGAAATTAAATCTCAGAAACAACAAGGTGTAGAAAGATGTTTGAGGTGTCTTGAGATAGGTCTTGATTAGACTATCTTAGAACCACCGGAAGCATCTTGATTGGTGCAGTAATTGAGTGTTGCCAACCCGTTTTTAAAAATCAATGGTTCAAGTTGCTCCCATTCAGTTAGATCTAACTGCGCCGAACTTGGCAAAAACATTATTCGACACAGTAGAAAAATACTGAGATTTCCGTACCTAAGCACTGCAGTAGTCAGTCTTGCCAGCCTATTTTATAAAAAGAATACTGCTTGCGTGTCTAAAATGTTATCAAGGGACCGGAGTCTTTGCTCTTGTTAGTGGAATCGCAGCTCTAACTCGTTTAGTTTTATCAAAGTACAGACCAGCTTCATCAAAAAATCTTAATTTACTTTAAAATAAGCAAATTGTTTCGCTGGAATGGGATCGTACCTACGAAGGATTAACCTGTTTACATTTTGCCAGTAAACAGAGCAAAAAGCCTTTCCTGCGAAAAGGCTTCTGAATGATGTACCCAAGGTGTATTTCTAGCACTTTGCCGGCATTCACTTGGTGGAACTGATGATAATCTTGGAAACCACTACAAAGTCAGTGTCCGTATACTAGAGACGAAATTTATTGGCTTCGGATCAGTAGTTGTAATGCGCTGGTGATTCCAATTCTACTCACGCGAATTATGTTGAGATTTCTACATTTGAGATTCAGTCTAACGATGTCAGATGGTACCCACAAAACGGGTCTTACCCATTTCTTTTTTAGCAAATGTGCTCCCTGAAGGACGTTATCCCTCAGCGTAGTGTTGTCGCTTATAAATTAACGCTTGCACAGTTCATTAATCTAATATACAGCGCCCAAAAAATTGTTTGTCTAAGTGTGTACGAATATTTATCCACCATTGAAATCCATACCGTTGAACCACATTTTTAGTTGGTCCTTCATTTGACTAGGGAAAGACCTTAGAATAAGACTCATGCCAAAACATTGTCCTGTATACTGCGACCCCAGGAAAAGTCCGTTTGAAGGGAACAAGGTGGAAAACTCTAGAATTCCGAATTGCAGACTGTAACAAGCACTCCCTTGTCAGTCATCCCTACCACTTTAAGATTCCAGATATTTCGGATTGGTGCGAGCACTTCTCCTAGAAAGTAATCCAGAATCCCACAGCAATAAAGGTTCCCAACAAAAGTACTTGGAACAAAGGGAGGATCCTCGAAGGGACCCCACAATTAATTTCTAAACTATAAGGATAGGTTTCTGAGTTGATATTTTGATTTGAAAGCAAAATACTGTTTGCATAAAACAATATAATGTAAACTAATATTGTTTCTTTCTACAAAAGCTATTACACGGAATATACAAAAATACATTTGCTCAGTAGTCAGATCAAAGCAACAAATGAATCGAATATATCTTTGCAATACATCACACACACAACACGTTTTCCAAAAATATATACGTATACTATAACAGAAAAAGTAACAGCCAATATAATGATTATCCAAATATCTAAACACATACACCAAGATTACCGCTTGTATTCCTCTGTTTCCAATACTTGTGGACTTTCCTATAATCCCTAATACGTCGGTGTTCCACCAATAGGAACATTCATTAAAGAACCACACGAAACGGCATACCAAATTCCAAACAGATACGATAAATACAATGCAAAATGTACGAGCTGGGATTCGAACCTTCCTATCGAACTTCCCCTGATAAATTACTTCCCAATTAAAAAATAGAAATATGAACAAGATACAACTTATATTGCACTCACTGACAAGTTCCGTCGAACACGTGGTAACGATCCAAGTAGCGACCACGTGGTCGGGTTCAATTCCCAAAATTAGAATTCCTGAAATATTCCTTCTGATATCGTTTAAACATGACTTCACATAATAACATACAACGTATATAACGGTTAATAACCACTCACAATACCCGATGGCAATAGATTCTAACGATTCCAACTTCAGGACTCCCAACTTGCATCTACGCACCGTTTTGCTCAAATACGAAATAATACAACATACTTGATCAAAGCTCCGACAAAATACTTCATGAATTTCTCTCTTCAACACGTTTGAGGAAATTACTTTACATTTCGAAATAAAACAATCATCGCCGAATTTCAACTTACCAGAAATTACGTACTTGTTTTGAATTCCAGAAACAAAACTTCCAAATAAACTCGTAGACTCAAAACGCGAAATAATCCATCCCACAAATATGGAAAGTAGGAACACAATCTGTAAATCCAACTTCATATATATAATCACTCAAAATTCTATGATATATAAATATAGTGTAAGCAATCACACACACCTTTCCCTTCTATCCCACAGGTAATTATGAGGACCTCATGGTCTCTCACATCGTCATCAAAATCGTTATTTACATATTTCGCCGTGAGTCGGCTCTGTCGTACAATAATTTCACACCTCTTGCTTCAAGTAAACACTTTCTCAGAAATATTTCAAAACCACTAAAACAAAAAAAAAATTCCAGAATAGTTTGGTGGGATAAAAGTGTAACGAAACGACAAAATGTTCGTTACAAGACCGTGCAGAAGAATGACGAGTGGTTTCATTTGGACCCGCGCCTTCTGGCGTCACAGCTAGTGCAAAAATAATATAAATGCAAACAAACTATGATCAAAAATATTCTTTCTTTCTTTGCTTTTGGAACCTTTGTTTCATGGAAAAGAAATACCTCAATGATATATTGTCTTGCACTGAAAATAAATAAACATTGGGATATATGTTATTAGAATTACGAACAAAGAGAAACTGGTAAAAAGAGTAATACACAGAAAATATACTCACCAATAAATATGGACATCTTTATCGTAACATACAGTTATAAATCGGAATATAATACAACGAAATGATGATAATAATAATAAATTCTTATTCTCAAATCGCAAAAACATCAAATTCAATGTTTTGTTGTCGAACACAATGTTAGGAGATCCCGCAGGTCTAGAAATAACACATTTCAGCTGTTATTCTTATAAATCTTTTACTGACAATTGAAGGTTTTCCAGGTATTATTGAAATGCTTCTGTTTCCTATACGGTTTCCGTTTACTCTACACGTATTTTATTTATTACTCAGAGTCATTTTCTCTTTTATATACAATGCCATAATATTACACATTGGTTTTGGAAACTCTTTTTATTATTATTATTATTATTATTATTATTATTATTATTATTATTATTATT
>JAGDQP010002372.1:32148-50330 GCA_022664845.1 Lepisma saccharinum | reverse complement strand
TTATTATTATTATTATTATTATTATTATTATTATTATTATTATTATTTTTAAAGGTCAAGCTATTTATTGTACATTCAATGTTTCACGAATCACAGTGAAATCTCTAGAAGGAATTTAACTGAATAGATTACAGAAACAATAATGGACCAAACTGTTGTAAGCTGGGTCATTTCCTCCGAACATGTACTTTTCCCTATGGCCCATGTTTATTAAGGATGGTATAAATTAAAGATTTCTAACGATAGATGGCAGGACTACCTATGTATGTCTCTAATGTAGTCTATTTTTCTCGTTGCACGAAATTGCAATCTGCTGCTCTCCTGCCCCTACAAATTCCCACCTGGCGAGTTCAAACTTCCAGAGTAGAAAGTCCATAACCATTTCAGTCCGTGCCGATTTCTTTTAATATTCTTTTTTGTTCATTGTTGAATTCAGAGGTTTGGATTTTCACGTCAAGAGTCAAGCGATTTTAATTGTTGAAATGACTCTGAACTTTGTTCTCTGAAAGTTTGAAGTCTCTACCTTGAATAGAGAAGCGGTTAACTCTGCCTATGATAGACAAATAATAGGTAGGTTGAAATAGTGTGGTGTCTTCAACCTAGAACTACTCTTCGATGGTTTTTCTGCTATTTATGCATCTATGTGGGTGTTTCGGATATGGTAGCTGCTCTTTTTCGTTGCTCTGAACACTACACTTTGTATTGATTTGCAATTTCCAACACAAACTTTATGATTCCTTAAAAGAGCGTTTTTCAGAATCTAATTCAATATACTGAGCAATGGAATCTTTTGTATTATTAGAAGAAAATAGAGTACTCTGTACGACCAGTATTCAACAACATAAACGATCAACCTGATAAAAACTTGAGCGAAAAGAAATCTAAAAAATCCCTTTCGGTAGGCCTACAGGCTAAGGTAGATCTTTAAGTTTTTTTTATTTTCAAAAATTTATATCTCGCCTTATATGAGCGCTATCGAGAAACTATTTATTGTTTTTTTGATTATTCATCAAGAGCTGATTATATATATTATTCATTCATATATATATATACATATATATATATATATATATATATATATATATATATATATATATAGGTGCATTTATATACTCGCTTTGTTTCGCTGGGAGCGCTGCCCCCACACCCCCGTAGTAGGTTCGCCTCCAACTTCAGTGCTTTTGAGAGGATGCGCCTCCTTTATATTAACCAAAATCTCCCTGCAGCACTACACCACCTTGGTGTCCATCTGCACCCTCCCAGGGGGGCTGCGCCCCCAAAGGGGAGGTTTGCCCCATGTATTGTAACCTACTCTTTTTCATACACCTTCAAAGAAAATTTAGTTTCTCTACCTTCAATGATTTGGAAATTGGGTTTTTGGGGCGGCCATTTTGGATCCAAGTTGACGACTTTATGAAAGTTTTCTTATATTGTCGTGACCTACTTGTGATGGTACACCTTCAAGTGAAATTGCATTTATCCAGCTCAAACTATGTGCAAAATGGGGTTTTAGGTGGCCATTTTGGATCCAAGATGGCGACTATTCCCAAATGTTGTAATATTTCCCTAAACTACTCGTCATAATGCACCTTTATGCCAAATTGCGTTTCTCTAGTTCAAACGGTTTGGAAAATGGTTTTTAAGTCCGCCATTTTGGATCCAAGATGACGTCTTTGGATATATCATGTAATATTTTAGTAACATACAAGTGATGTATGCACCGTGTTACCAAATTTGATATTTCTAGCTGGAGCCGTTTAGGCTGTGTATTCTATACAACAATGGGTTCGGCGGCCATTTTGGATCCAAGATGGCGACTTTTTCAACATTTTATAATATTTTCTTAAACTACTAGTGACAATACACCTTTATGCCAAATTTCGTATCTCTAACTCAAACGATATGGAAAATAGATTTTTTACTTCCGCCATTTTGGATTCAATATGGCGTCTTTGAACTCATTAGGTAACATTTTCGTAATCAAAAAGTGATGTTGTACCTTTATGCCAAATTTGATTTCAATAGCCCCAGTGGTTTAGGCTGTGTATTCTATACAACAATGGGTTCGGCGGCCATTTTGGATCGAAGATGGCGACCGATTTTGCTCATTAACGAACTTAGCCGAGCTATTAAGCCTAGAAACAACATATAAAAATTTGGTTCAAAAATCTTCAAAATTATGGCCACTAGCGTGTTAATATATAAATATATATATATATACTTTTCATATCGTATCGATCTCAATAGGTATATTTTTCTTCGAAATCTACCTAAAAAGAAATCTAAAACATATTTGGTCAAACACAAAAAACGGACTTTCTATGGAGAGATCTAGAACTTTCCTCCTAACTAATGAAAGTATCTCCTTGGGACAACAACAAGAGAATATCAAGGGCGACTCAGCGGGCAAGGATACAAAATTTCGCTGAAGTAAAATCCACTGATCTCATGACCCAACTTAAGTGTCTTACTCCTGAATATGAGATTTCTAAAGGAATGAGTAAATGAATCAGTCTGTTCTTCTTTACAATAGATGAAGATTGATGGCTCGAATCACTCCATTGCGGCAGACGTTGCACACTTCTCTGCATGACTAATAGTGTTTGAAGTTCCTTTACGAATAATAACACTTGCAGTACTTGAAGACCAATGTGTGTAATCAGCTCAATCACTGATACATAATATCCTGGGTGATTTTGTGATTGATCACTCTTACTTAATCCATGTACTGGAACAGAACAGTGCGTAGGGTTCTTCGTTACTTTCCAATACGGTGCAAGAGACACTTGAGCGACGGTATTACAATTCCACAAAGTCCTCAGCACGGCACACACAATCCAACATCCATATATCAGCATGTGCTTAAGTCAAGAGAAGGCAACTAACTAATCCTCAAAACGCCGCAATAATACAATGATCTCTGTGGCACGAAAAAGGACTCTACGTAAGTATTAGCGTGCCCCAATCATCTGATTGGACAACAGCCGTGGAGCCACACCGCGCAGTGCAAACCTCTAGACGGAGGTCGAAGGAGCTTTTCAATGGTCCTACGAACTTACACGAGGCCACACCAAAATCGAAATCAAAAGTCTAATCAAGACGCCAGCACCGTTTTTTAATGCAACAGCACATTCTAACGATGCATGTCCATACACCTCCATGTCATGAAACTATCTTCGGAACTTTCAGCAACACCGCTGATTACCCTTTTTCGATCTGTCTTAAAAAACGATGCTTGTGTTTGATAGATCACACCACAAAATCTCAGTCATTACACTAATCTATTTATTAAAGAGAAACTTCAAAATTCGCGTCCATTAATAACTCCTTTCAAACTCTTAGGAAGCAAGCTTAGCAGAGATCTACCGGAATCACTATTGTTGTTCACCACTGTTTGTTTATCTTTCCGCAAAATGAATCGTGGACTATTGCAAATACTCAAACAAACAAATTATTTCACGAGCCCTGTCCGTTGAATAACCCTTCAGCAACGCACAGAGGTTTTTACTTGAGTGAAGCATCTTCATTATAAAATGGTGCAGTCGTGCGTACTATTTAAAGGTGTAGTTACTAGAGACCTGCACGGGCCGGGCTAGGCCCGAGGCCCTCGGGCCAGTTCCACTATTGCTTTTGGCCGGGCCGGGCTTGGGCTGATTAATTGCACTTCTTTAAAGCAGTTCAACAATTATTGACTTTCGTTAAACGATAATTGGAGTAAAGCCAAACGTTCAAATCTGTGTGCACGCCACGTGGAGTGAAAGGTATTACAAACAATGCAATATTTACAGTTGGTGTTGCTTAGCGGCTCCACTTTCGCTATAAAGGGTTAGTTGTTCACTGGGGCGTTGACCCCAGTCGGCAGTCACATGTATGCCCTTCTCTCAATAAATAACAAAAGACAGTATGCGTATTGAAGCTTCCTCTGATGGTTCGTATTAAATACCAGAATATGGTCAATCCAACCTCTGGATCCCAGGGGTGAACAGTCAGAATTGTCGTCTTGATATAAAAATGAAAGGAAACTGCACTCTTTATTCTTCTCTCCACTTCAGCGACCCGCAGGAAAAAATAGCCGATGAAGTCAGGGTTGCAGTCTAACATGATGTTAAATACCGTGTAAATGTAGGTCTTGCGGGTGGGGTCATATTTCTGATAATTTGTTTTGTAGATAAAAGTTATACTTTGAGTAGCTACTTTTTTGCTGGATTTAAGAAATCTGCGACTACAAGTAATCCTACTGTTCAAAGCGAAAGGATTATTTTGATCCTTTGTGTTAGAAATAAATTGAAACGGCAATCCTGTAGAATGAAATTAAAATGACTAGCAAATCTAAGCGCATCACATTATTCAAACACTCACATAGGCTTGTATGCATTATATTATTATTGTTATTATTATACCAGATACAAATATATTGGGGCTCGAACCAAAATTTTTAAAATTTATATGGCGGGCTGGGATTGGGCCATGAATTTTTAAAACTTATCGGGCCGGGCCGGGCTCGGGCCAAGAATTTTTAAAACTTCTCGGGCCGAAAACTTCTAAAGCTTCCCGGGCCCGGGCTGGGCCGGGCCTAGGTATATTCGGGCTGGGTTGGGCTCGGGCCGAAAATTCCGACCCGTGCAGGTCTCTAGTAGTTACATATGAAAAATACGTTTAAAATACTTTTTTCTTTTTTTGTTTGCGGTACGCTACACGACTGCGTTCAAGACTGCCTTTTACTACAGATAACGTCTTCGTAATATAAAGGGAATAATAAAATAGTAGTCACCCTGAAGGTAACTACGTGGCTGAGTGATTAGCGGTGAGTGACGAGCTACCAGCGACGAGTGCGGGAAGTTCCAGCTACAAACCCCACAGCAGTCGGTTGGAAAATTAATATCTCATGATAAAAGCAACGGGCAAAATGCATCTAAATGTGTATACCAATAGACAGCAACCATCCTCTGTTTTGGCCAACTGAACTCGTTTCTTCATCGTCCGCTTCTTGATTTCAACCTGCTTCTTCTCAACCATTATTCAACGTTGAACAGGCGGACATTTTGGTACATCTACAATATTAAAATTACGTTTTCGTGCTAACGTTTAATCCACGTATTTTTAACATATGATTGCTGCTAGAGTACATATACATGCTCATATTTGTATTAACAGAAAGAAAGAGACATATATTGATTTTGTAATTGTTAATATTCGAAACATAATTTTCCATTTTCTTATTTTTATTTATTTATGGCCTTTAGGCATCTCAGGCATTTCGCTGTATTCTACACAGGAGACATGCGCTCCTCGCTAAACCACATAACCCTAACCTCAAGAATGATAAACATCCTCCTGAAAAAGCATAATGATTTAACGTAAAAAGAACAAGTAATTTTGTCGAAACATTTATTTCTTGGGAACAAAGAGGTGTATCCTATTTCATGGAACAAAGAAGTGTAATCCTATTTAATACTTCAAACATAAAATGATTTCATAATACCCTCTCCGAGGGCGGGAGTTGGAGATTATTTGCTGCACACCTTTGGTTCTTTGTTCTTTCCGGGTAGATGAGGCTACTTTTATAATATTGAATTTTTCGGAACGTGTTTTTTGTGCTCTTGGGGTAACACCACCCTTGAAATAAACACTGTTGAAACGCAACAGTCTATAGTTAGGAAAGCATTGAATACTTTGATTTACGCTGTAGGTCACCCGGTCAGGTCACCCGTAGGTTTAAAGATTCCCTCAAAATATTTTAACTGGTGTCATCAACGCAATGGAATTTGAAAAATCAATTTTGTTCACTTGTTCGGAATGGATCCCCCTTGTGTGACTGCTAATTTTCCCTGTCGCAAGAGGCACTGTAATAGCATGACGTGCCCTGATTGGTTGCAGTTGTCGCTGGCTACCTGGCGATTTCCAATCTTAATATAACACTGATTTCTCCAAAGGGAAACTCTTTGCTACACTTCCAGTTTTCGTCATACACCATTCAGCCAATCAGGGCGGAATGGTTTACCTGTATACATATACATTGTGTCCGGGTCAGACTGGGTCACCGGGTCACCAAAATAGACCAGGTTTTAGCTTTGATAAAAGCCACTTGTGTCTTCTCCGGAAATCGAACCTGGAACTCCTTGATTACAAGGCAACAAGCGTTACCACTCATCCATACCCTAAATTTTTACAATGAAACCGAATTGCCGTAGCTCAATGGTAGAGCCCCATTCGGGAGGTCGTGGGTTCGATCCGAGCGGCCGATCATCCTAAGATTTTTCCAGGTCTTTTCCCCCATCACACGAGGCAAATGCCAGGATGGCACCTTCAACATAGGCCCTGGCCGACACCTTCCCAAATCCTATCCCCTACGCTATCTTGGCCTGAGCCTTAGATGCCTAAAGGCCATAAATAAAATTCAAAATATTACTATGAAATCCTTTATTTTTTTTCCTACATGTTTTCATGAAAGAAAACTGTAAAAGCAAAATGTTTGAAAACAGATTGGCCTAAAGTTAGTTGTGTGCTGGATACTTGGAAGAAGATATGAAACTCTGCGAGTAGAAATGAGAAAAAAAATATAGAAAAATGAAGAAGAAATCAGTCATGGTTAAACAAGCACAGGAGAGCCAATGTTGAATGAGTATTGGCTCAGCCATTGATAAAATATTGACATGCAGATGGAGTTTCTATTGGTTAGACAGTTTGAAATGGCAAACCTTTTAAACTCACTCTTATTCCCATAAGGTTTTCCTGAACTGTCTAGTTCCTGTGTTTGACTACCACCCGCACGCATTCAATATTTGACTTTCAGCAGTCATTGCGTGCTACTAGCAAGCCAGAAATGTTGAGAGAAAATTCTAATCACTGCAGTGAATTCAGGAGCACGCATTAAGGCTTCATTACAGTTAGCAATAGTAAAAGAAGAGTACAGGGTGTTCAAAAACATTTGTTCAGTACAGGGTGTTCAAAAACTACACCTACAAAACCTCTTCACGAGATTCCCGACATGAAAATAAAAAAAAGTATAGCCAATTGAGGGTAGAGCTTCGTTTCGGTGCTATAGGTTGCCAAAAGAGTAGGAAATTGAAATTTAGAGCTGGACATTTTCAATACTATTAACAGTATGGAACTGAGTCCGACTAAATATATTTACCAATAAAATTTATGTGTTATAATTTATGTTATAACTAGCTAGACAATGACGTAATGTGAGACAAGACACACGGAATCTAAATGTCCATTCGACTTCCACATGGCATCTATATGGATGGGCATTGATAACTCGTATGGATGTCCAGTGGATGTCCCTTGGACATTTTGGACGTCCATCTTAGGTCCAATGAACGTGGCATGACCTTACAGTAGATGCTCATTTAGGAAATTTGCCAGGATTTTCAGTTTGGGAGGTGTAAAGTCAGAATTGGGATAATGTAAGTGGAGTTTATTTTTTAGTTTCCATCGATTTTTGACTGTAAAAATGTCAAATTTGGGGAGTGAACTCGAGAATTTGGGGGTGTGATACCCCACGGGGAATGTGAGGTCTGGCAGAATCACTGTGCTAATTGGATGGATGTATTGTTTAATGAATATTATGTTGCCGTGTATGGACGTTCAAAGGACGAAGGATATAACTGGACATAGACATTGTAGCTACACTGGGATCTCCAATAGACGATCTATAGATATTCAGTGGATTATATGTACGTCCGGGTGTTATCTGGATTATATCTTTGATATAACTTGCGTGATATAGCTGCTTAGGTTGCTGTGCATAGAAAACCACTAAGAGAGTGTGTGAATATTTAAGCAACTCGCAGTATCAAGAGCTCCTACATAAAAACATACCCGAAGTCACTCACTCAGATTTGAATGAAACTTTCACAGTTGATAGTTTTCAACGTGAAAAGAAACAGTGTAAGCTCCTAGGTTTCGCCATTTCCTCTAGAAGGAGCTAAATGATTGGAAAGTTTTGTGATTTCCTTGTAAAATGTGTTGGGTGATTCAAATGTGGACCATATAATTTCTACAGATTTGACGCAGCATAAACGTAAGCATTTCAAATGTGAATGAGACCAAGTACCGCATCTCTGATGCATGCTACTTTCTCCGTTCGCCATCTTGGATTCAATTAATTTTTGCAAATGGCAAGAGTGGCAAGTGACATATCGAATTCATCTGCAATTTTCTCAGGAACTCACTGATTCAATTTGTTTACCGTATCTTTAACCAGTCTCAAGTTATTACAAGTTAATTAAATAAAATATAGTTTTTAATTCCATAGTACTGTAACGATGGACGAACAATATAAGTTAAGGTCGTGCCGATTATTACTAGTAAACCTAGATACCCCGAAAATGATCGTATTACGCATAGTGCAGTCATGAAACTCATTGACAAATTTATACAAACAGGAAGTCGGTGTAATAAACCCAAAGGCGGTGCCCCCAAACCGCATACGCGGAGACAGAAACTGTGGTTTAGCCAACGCTTGTTAAAAGTCATATGAAGAGCACACGATGTAACTCAGTAAAACCTACGTTGTTTGTGTCCTCTACAAACATAAATGGTCCCCGTACAAGCTGTAAATGCCACGTGAATTGAGTGAAGATGATCCGCATCGACGTTCTTAATTTTTCGAGAGGCCCTGAAGCAACTTTGGAGGAGTCAGACTTTTGCATTAAAGATCTCTTTTAGTTATGAAGTCCCTTATTTACTAATGGAGAGGTCCAACACCAATCCACATTGATATCAACCAAGTAAAATGTAATCTACATGAAAAGTTCTGGTGTAGTGTGGTATATGGCATACTCGAGTAATTGGTGCATTTTGTTTTATGATATCTGGTAATAGTTATCTCCGCACCCTGAAGATTCAATTCTCCCACTTACCTTACATGAAGACGGCGATTTCACTAAACCCTCTCCACAGGATGGTGTTTCCCTCATTTCACTGTACCTGTTTGTGCATATCTAGATAAACAATTCTGAAGGTAACCAAGACCATAAAGTCACTACTCTCTTTCTGTTTTTTTATTACTGGCAAAAATGGCACCACTCGTTTCTGTTACTGACAAATTTACCTTTATTTATATCAGTGGCAGTGATTAGCAAAAAGCGATGAAAACTAACGAATCCCTCTTCACTCGCTTCATATAATCGACATTACTCTGTGCTATGCCATAAACTTTTAAACACTTTAATGTGAATGTACATTTAATACTTAATAAGATTAGAATAAAGGAATATTTTATTCTAAAAATATTGTTGGCTGTCTAGGAACTGAACCCGAGCCGCCAACAGCTTTGCCTACGGAGCCTGCAGGCGCACGCTTGCGAAAGTGTATTGAACACCGTTGCCCTGTGCGTGGGAGTCACAGCCTGGACGGTGGTCGTTACTCAAGGACTATGGAATTAAAAACGAAATTTTATTTAATTAACTTGTAATAACTTGAGACTGGTTAAAGACACGGTAAACAAATTGCATCAGTGAGTCCCTGAGAAATTTGCAGATGAATCTGATATGTCACTTGCCCCTATTCTTACTTGAAGAAAATAAGTAGAATCCAAGATGGCGAACGGAGCATAGCATATTTGAGAGATGCCGTACTTGGTCTCATTTACATTTGATATTGTTACGATTACGTTGCGTCAAATCTGTAGAAATTATATGGTCTACATTTGAATCCCCCATCTAGAGGAAATTGCGAAACGTAGAAGCTTACACCATTTCTTTTCACGTTGAAAAGTATCAACTGTGAAAGTTTCATTCAAATCTGAGTGTCACTTCGGGTATGTTCCTTGTTAGTGGAAAAGTTATGTGGAAAAGTGTACTAAAAATGTACAGAAAAATGTTCATGGAGAGATTGGAAGTATACAAAAAGTGATCAGAAGTTGAGGAGTGCAGAAGTTTTTTTTTAAAACGTTAATATGTGAACTTTTTACATGCGTCTTTTAATGGTAATTAATAGAAAAATACACATAATTTTCTTCGGTTTCTAATGTGACATTTTGAATTACCAATGGAAGCAATTTATTTTCACTTAATCATAACTCTATTTACCAGAATCCGATATGGAATAGCACACAGATTTAGTGCCCATGGGAAGCACAAAATGTCCATTTAATCATGTCGAGTCCATTTCCTCTTCAATAAATTCTGCAGAGAATGAATGTTAAATCACTAATTACGGTAATTTAGAAGATGTTCATTGCTTGTACGCGTAATACATGGTTCTTTGCCTGCAACCATCTGCTTTGGCATGTTATGCGTTAATGTTTCATTCAATATCGAATTTTCAATTCGTTTGTTGGTGACTTTTTAATCTAAAACTCACATTTTCCTGAAATTTCCGAAAGAAAGACAAAAACAATGAAACGCTTGAAAAAAATCTTTGATTCATCTTCTTATTTTTAATTATTGATTCTTTGTAAACAATACACAAGAACATTAACACTAGGGACTAGATTCGTAGGTTCTAATTTTATTTCATTGCTGTTACCTCTTTGAAATATACGTGATTATTTTATCACACCATACCAACCTAGGACATATTGTCGCGTTCAAGTCTAAAGGGCGTAAGTGTACTAGATTTCCATATAACTTACGACCTTATGTCTTGAAGGCGGCGATATACCCTTTTATAAATCCTAGAAAAAACTTAAATGTTTAAAATACATTATTCTACTATTTTGTATTATACGTAATATTGTGATATTTCCGAAGGTACTTTATATATAAATATAATTAGCATTAAAAACTCTACTAGTATAGTGACGTGGAAATCACACGTAACAGGGATTGCATCAAAATTTGGGTAAATTTGATTTTGAATTTCTTTTGTATTGAAGTTAGAAAACAACCAATTGTTCGCCACCCAAAATACACGACGGTTGTGTTGGCTGTATACTATTCCAGGCGTAAATAAGTGGAAAACTGAGTACTTAAAAAAGACAATCTTTATGACAATTATATAGCCATTTACTTGTTATATTGTAATTGAATATTTAGTATGCCAGTTTGCTTCTTGCCTTAGGGTACAGCCTATCTTCTTAATACTATTAGAGAATTGCATTCTTCTTCCTCTTCCTCCTTTTCTTCAAGCATATTTTCAATTTCTGTGCAGACAACGTCCTAACCTGTTTCTTTTCTTCCTTTTTATTCTTTTCAGTATTATTCGTCTCTCCCTTACTCTCTTCAGCACTTCATTTTTACGCATCTTCTTTGTACATCAATTTTCATTCTCCTTTATGTCCACATTTCAAAGGTTTCCAATTTTCTTTTTTTATTCTTTCGTATACGAAGATTATATTCCATCGTGGCTGGTAAACCGGAGCGAAAGAGACCTTTGGGAAGATCAAGGCGACGTTGGGAGGATAATATTAGAAGGGATCTTCGAGAAGTAGGTGTTTGTGATGAAAACTGGCTTGATGTTACTCAGGATAGAATCCTATGGAGAACTTTTCTTACTGCGGCTATGAATTTGCGAGTTCCATAAGCTATAGAGTAAGTAAGTATTCTTTCGTATACAGAGAAAACTCCTGTTTTTTTGTTGACAATTTCTTTTTTAAAAATAGAGATCAAACAAAGTTTTATTTGCTTTAGACAAATGTTCGTTTAAATGAATTTCATTAGCAACGATAAAAAAATACAATCGTACCGAGGAAGGCTTGAATACCTTTTGGCTGCCAGATCACAACGTTTTGTGGCTGGAATTAAGTGAAGTTCTTCTAATATACCAGGCTGTCCCAAAGATTCTGCACCATACAAGGAGGAAAATGAAACACGAATATCAGAAACAAAGGGAAACCTTTATTCAGCAAAGTACAGGCCATCATGTTCGATGACCTTCACCCATCTTTGGGACAACAGTTCAATCTGATAGCGATACCAGGTGGCAGGTTTAGAACTGAAAAATTCGCGACAGGCAGCATGCACCTCATCATATGAATTGAATTGCCGACCACACAAGAAATGTGAGAGAAAGCGAAACAAACCATAATCTGAGGGTGCAACATCTCGACTATAGGCAGGATGATGTAACAACTCAAACCCGTCAAGTTCAGCCAGGGTGTTGGTCACACTTCGAGACCGATTACTCGGAGCATTGTCAATTTGCAGCAATAACCTCATCCTCCTCGTTAATGCCGGATATTTATTGTTCAGAATGGCGTACACTCGGCGTAATTGTTCAGTATACAGTTCACCTGTTACAGCACTACCCTCAGGAACAAACTCAAAATGAATTATCCCGTCAATATTCCACCAAACACACAGTATGAGCTTTCCCCCCAAATCTGCCGTTTCACATGGCTAGGGCTTCCTGTCCTTTTTTCACCCACTGTTTCCGTGTGTCAGTGTTTTTAAGAAACACCCACTTCTCATCGCCTGTCATAATTCTCCTCCAGAAACGAAGATCACGCGGTTTTTTTTAAACAAAGTCTAGTACATTGCCACTCTGCTCTGGCCCTGCTCCTGTTAGCTCATGGGGACTTTGTCGGGGCTGTTTATTGACGTAATCCATGTCATGCAAGCGACGGTTTACTGTCGATTTGGATGCCCCAACCACTCTTGCTAACACACGTGTACTCGATTGTGGTTCAGCACTCACAGCATCTTACAGAGGGCCGTTAATGTCCATCGGAGGTCTACCCTTGCGGGGCTTGTCCGACAAATTTCCTCCGCTGCAGCTTTTGCAGTTAGTCCTTTTTTACATAAAAATCGTAGAACAGCTCGAATTGCAATTTGGTCCTCACTCATGTTGCCCTTTTTGACTTTCCGGGAACACTCGCTACACACGTAGTACTTACCTTCACTTGATCCCACGAACCTGTCCTCTATGCCTGCCAACAGTTTTCACTGGTGGTGCCACCTACCCTCCCACAGTTTTACCTCATGCATGTCAGTGTGCTGATGGTGCAAGACTTCTGGGACAGCCTGGTAGGAGTACGTTTGCAACTTAAAAATTTCCAACATCGTAATTGGAAAGAAGTACAACATTTCTGTACGTTTTTTTAAAACAATAATCAATATCGCATTAAAGCGTTTCTTCGTATGCTACATCAATAATCAGGGTAACAAATACGCTCTAAAAATCAGAAACTGCCTCGTTTTCTAAGATTCTTGTTTGTTTAATTAAGCAAACCAAATTTGTTCCAAACTCATTTATATGTTATTCATTCGTCTACGCCAAGTACATGAAATAATCAGAAATAGGTAAGATTTTAACCACAACAAAAGTCCAGAATTATTAACTGATGTTCTACATTCTGTAATTGACAAACAATATAATGGAATATTTTGTACTATTAACATAACTATTAAAGTTTAAAGCTTGACATGTATATAATTACAATGAATGAGAAAGTGTATAGTGCCATAGCTATATAGGTAGCATATCAGACTTCAAAATACTGGGACCTCATTTCTATTTCTTGTCAGGGTTGTTATACTTTTTTTCAGTGGTCGCAGTTTAATTCGTATAAACAAACAGTTATTGAGAGAAAATAAAGTTTTGTTTGAGTCCAATTCTAACATTTTTTGGCAACCACAAACAAACATTTTTTTGTGTGTAGAGCCCATGTTTCGACTCCATACAAATAACACAAATACTCCACACAAAACATTTAGTCAATCATTTCCATAACCCTTTGCTCATTGGTCCACTGGAAAGGATTCTTCTCGCTACTGAAGGTTTCTTTCGCTATTGCTACGTTTTGAAGAGGGATGGGGTGGGGTTGTACTTCAGAAGCAGATGTTAGAACTGCAAGGCTGAAAAAGAAGCTCTATCGAATATGTTATAAGGGCATGGGGTCACAAGTCTTGATAAACTCAGGAGCTGAGAGTGAAAAGGTTATTGAATTTCTTTTTCTTCCTCTCCCTCCCACTCTCTTTACAGGAAAAAGCGAACAAGATGAAGCTTTTCTGAGACGTTGTCCTTTTCCGCTGAATATCTTGGAATGGAAATGCGGCGACTTCAAAGGCAAAAGATAAGGAGAGAGACGCGTTAAGCGAGAACACAAAACGGATGAAAGAACTAGAAATAAGGTCCAGAACATCATTTGTTCTCCATTTCTCTCTCTCTCTCTCTCTCTCTCTCTTGTTTATCTTCTCTGTTCTTCAGTGAGAACTCTCAGAAAACTTTGTTGTTTTGAACAATATTGTCATCTCTCTATTTGGAAATTGCTGAGCCCATTCCCATGAGAATATAACCTGGAACTCGTGTACAGATTATGAATAACGCTATTCTGGAGTCTACATACGAATATATTTACCTTAGAAATAGATACAACATTAATTTAATGAACTTAATATTTTGTATTGAAATGCAACATCGTAATCTCCAATCTAAGTTGTGTGTTAAACAAATACGTTGTATGTCGGTCCAAGATGCTGCCCAAACTGTCTGACGGGTTTGCAGGTTTTTTCCTCAGTAACACTGAGTAAATGGTGGGATTGTACCTCAAAACTAGGCCCTGGTCGACTAGCTTCCAACATCCTCCCCCACGCTATCCCGGCCTGAATCTGGGATACCTAAAGGTCATAATTAAATTTCAAATTCATATACGTTGAATGTGTGACCTCAAAAACATATTAAGTACCCAGTGAAGAGAGGAAGAATGAATTAATTTGGAAGGGCACGCAGAGAGTATATATTAAAAGTGTTAGGCTTTCGAATTCTTTAGAGATAAATTTTCTCTAAAAAATTTAATTAAAAATAAGCAGTTGAAATTGTGATAAATTAAATCCCTATTAACAACTAATCTTCTTCAGCTTATTCCTCCTTACTAACCAGATACTTCCCTTGACATTATGGAATCAGACACCTTAAGCCATAGATGCCTAAAGGCAAAAAATCAATTCAATTCAATTTAATTATGGCATTAAAATCGCTTAGAGGAAAACATTGGGAGAAGTTTAGTTGAATATACAAAGTCTAACCTTTGTGAGGATTAACCTAATGTAAAGGTATAATAAGAACATTGCATTTAATGTAAATTTTAATTCACTTAGAGTAATACCAACAGTAATTTCATGATATGTCACAGTGACATTTAGTAAGAGAACCTAGTAAAACGCAAATGAGAATTTGTTCCAAACGCTTCTCCCTCTCTGTGGTATTTGCATAATACTTATCACATCTGCCAGGCAGCACAATTCAAACAAAAGATAGCAGAATCAAATGCGATAACAGATGAAACTGTCATTTCTGTTTTCTTCTGGAATATCTCCCACAATTATTGCTGTTTGTCACACTCAAAATTGTCAGTTTAATTATGCTTTTGATTTCTCGAAATTTTCATAGAAAATGTAAGTTAACGCCAGAGAAAATAATGGATTCAAAAAGTATATCTTTTTGTGCGCTCAAAGTACAGACTCATGTAAATTAGGTAAACGAGTTCGTTTTATCAAGAACTGCGCATTTGTGGTAAATCTTTGCACACGAGATCCTTGTAGAACAGCTGGTCACTCCCACATCAAAAGCGACTTCGTAAGCTGTTGTAAGGAGAATGTACTGAGGTTTAATAAAATTCAACTGGTAAAATTCAGGGTACTGCGGTAACAGCAATTGATTGTACACAACAATGAGCATAGAATTCCTTATATGTCCAACAACAATGCTTAAATATGTAAGTTCATATTTTATTTTTATTTTTCTACTTGTGGCTTTCAATTATCAAGAAATCGAAATTTTAAATTGCACCGTTATTTATATTTTTTCAAACGTTTCTCATGCACTGTGGTTGATTATTTTAATTCATTAGATATAGCTTGATGTGTAATATTTAGTGAGCTAATTAAATATTTAAAATTTTGGTAATCATTTATTTAGATCGCTGTGCGTCCATGTGACTATCACCTGTTTCCCAAAACCTAAAAGAGCAACTCCGTGGCCACCCTGTGGAGAAAACACACAGGGTGGTGACGGTATGTCAATTCAAGAGTCATCACTATTTCTTGTTAGAAGTAAGGGCAACCCTTCGTCGGTGTAATCCCATGCACTTCCCATCAAAGTTTTTGTAGGATTTGAAATAAATTTGATAGCAAGTCCTTCAGTTCTACTGCTCTTTAGACTCGTACTCTCATATGAATTTGAACGTCACAAATAAGAGTAACGATCTCTTTTAAATTACGTTGTACTTTGTGGGAAGTGGTAAAACTTGATGCCTTGTAATCAAGGGGTCCAGTGTTCGATTGCCAGTGGAAACAGAAGTGATTCGGAGCTCAAGTTTAAACTCTAAGTCTCGTCCTGAAGACGTGATAGTCAGCCGATGAAAACCAATAGTAAACCACAATTCGTTCACCTTGCCCAAGGACTTTTGTGTCAGAGCCTATCTTCGGGCAGAACAGCCATCATCACAATCATTTAAATTACATCAATTAGTATTCATACAGGCTCGAATACATAGCCGCAATTACCGGGCGGACGTAGCTCAGTTGTTGAAACTCTGTCTTTAAATTCGCAAGTTCTAGGCTCGAGTTCTAAGGTCGGCCATCCTCATTTATTTTTTTCCGGGGTTTCGTCTGAGCCACATCATGCTGGGATGGTACTTTCAAAACTATACCCAGTCGACTTCCGCCCTACCTCTTCTTCTGTACTATATCCCACTCTGGTCTAAAAGTGCCTAAAGGCAATAAAATATTTCAATTCTATTGAATGTATAGCATAAATTCTCTCCTATCATAATAATATATTCTGGATTGGATATATGGTAAATGCGAGGTGGATAATGCGATTGGTGTAGGTAATATCAATATTCGTTTTCGAGATATTTGAAAAGAGCGTTTAGCGTAGAGTAATTGGTCAATTTGCAATGGTGAGTTAGGAATAAAAATCATTGCTGTACTAGAGAAAACAGGTCGAGAGCTTCGTTTGATAAATATCACCAAAATACTTCATAGTTTACTTAGTTGTGTTTGATGATGAAAAACAATATTGATTTATCAGATGAATTCAGCAGTTTGATTTCAAATAGCTCTACGTTGAGTGGTTCTATCTTGTACTGTTGTGAAAGTATTAAAATAGAAAACACGCATTCCATAGATTCACCGCGAAATTTGTTAATAGAACATCGTTAACAATGAACCAGAAATAACAGACTACTCACCAGATTTCCTTCTAAACCAGATAGCATGCCAGCTTGAAACAAGTTTGTCAGTCACTTGCTTTGAGCTTGGCAAACTTGATATTGTATTGAACGTAATGAACAAGCATGAAATAAACTTGAAACAACGTTCGTTGTTGTAAATAACCTAATTTAAGCTTGTATGAATGAACAGTTATGCGATGAAGCTTGTCCAACTAGATATTTATTTCAATTTTGTTTCTTTGCACTCTCCCTGTCGCCATAGGCTAGGACGTTTCGCCGGAGGTTATTCGTCGCCAACTCTCCCCCTTTTTACTACAGGCGTCTCTTGTGATCTGATGAACTAAGTATACTCGTAAATAAAGCTTGGAAAGCAAACTTGATCATGTGATTCCGTACCCTGATGACTATAGTTTTCATTAGCGTGCCGTGGGTCCTCCGATCGATTTCCACCGAGGGCAACGTTCTTCTATATTACGTTTTCTTTCTTACCCTGTTAAGGCTATTTCAACCTGGAATCTTGTAAATTAGATTTTATTACATTGATTACATTTTATTACGCTTGATTTACTAAGTTTGCATTAAGCTGTCACACTTGTCAAAATAAGCTTAATTCAGTTTTGCGTTAGGTTAAACTTGCTATGTGGGAATATACAGTATATATCCAGGGTATTTCCACACCATTGTTCATAAATAAAATGGGATATTCTAGACCTCAAACCTGTTTAAAAAAGTCTTAGCAAACATAGTCCAAATAATGAGTCAGTTTCGTGATACAGGGTTGTAAATTTCGACCATGAGAAAATCATTACAGTGGTAGATACGAATGAAAATTTCTCGATAAACCAGTAAAACGAAACTCTGTTGGTAGAGACCCATGCGTGTTAGTAAAGTGAATTTAATAAGCTACGACGTTAGGTTATTAGGGTGATAGTGTTGTGTTACCAACCTGGTGAAAACCAAGGTACTATCAAAGCGTATTAGGTAGTGCCACTTGCAACTGACCGTCTGTCAATTGAGACTTGACGTCACAGGTGAGAAGAAAGACTCGTATGCAACAGGGAAAAAAAAAAACGATAGCGGAGTTCTTGCGGTCGGATTCAAAATTGAGGTTCTT
>JAGDQP010002372.1:0-31748 GCA_022664845.1 Lepisma saccharinum | reverse complement strand
TTCTTGTTTCATTCATTCATTCTTCTTTCTTTTTATCTCTTTCATTCTTCTTTTTTCTTTCCTGTTTTCTATCTTTTCTTTCTTTCTTTCTTTCTTTCTTTGTTCCATACTTCTTTTTTTCTTTCATTCATTCATTTTTCCCCTTTCATTCTTCTCTCAATCATCCATTCATTGATTCTTCTTTCTTTCTTCTTTTGCTGGCTGCCTGTGAGAAATGTTTTTTCACGTAATTTTTCCTTGAATAAATGGAATTTCTGCTATTTGACCTTTCAAAAATTTTAAAGCTTTTCTTCTTTCTCTCTTGTTTGGCGTATCTGACCCGGAGAAGAAGCGAGTGTTTGTGTGGTCATTGTCATTAGCTGATTCTTGGAAAAGAACGGTGGAAATATTCGTTTATGTTTTTCCACAACAATTGTTTTATACGTAGGTGGATATGTTTATTTTCCTGCTTCTGAGCCGCGTTTCCTCTCCACAAATTCTAGGGAATACCATTGCAAAGAAATTAACGGAAAGGAAAAATAAAATTTTGTTTGAAATCTCAGTCAAGCGTCGGTTGTAATGTTTCAAATATCATTCCACTTCAGATTCTAAAAGTTTTGAACATACTTCCACATTTTCATATGATACATGCAGGGGAATACACACAAATATACGCACTCACGGTTGTCATATATGTATATCTTGACACTGGATTCAAATGTCATTATTTGAAGAGTTAACTTCAAGCTGCCACGCTTAATATCGGGAACACTTGTCCTCCCACGTTCAGTCTCTCTGTGTCAAAAGAGGGTTCGTAATATTTAATTTTGTGAAACGCTAAGAAGATAATAATTGGCTGCAACATATTATGATTCTAATAATTACTATATTTTTTCTTTAAATTTGTAATTTCGCTTCTGTTGCTCTACACAATGGTATGGTTTTTGGTTCATCAAATTCAACTACAGCGTATCATTTTTCATAAATAAAATATTATCATTATTATTTTTAAAGGGTATTTGTCTTGTTATAGCACAAATTCTCACATCTATATACAATTGGAGTATTAATTCTTGTTATGAACTAAGAAATTGGAAAGTCGTTGCTGTAATACCAACACCCAAAATAGTGTGGTCGATATACACTTTGACTCGGACAAAATTGTTACCAAAGCATTTTTGGTATCGTTGGAATCAGGAGAGTGTCTAGATTCTAAATCTGAGAAGCCCGCATTTGTCCGCCTTGGGGCAAAACTTGTTATGACGTCATCAAATATGGAGGTCGGTGGAATTCGAACTATGAAATTCAAAGCTGTTTAACATTTTGACGTCTTAAAATAGAAGCTTCGTTTCTGCTTTGTTTCTCGTGGAATACGCCAGGCTTTGTTTTTAAGTGACGCCATTTTGAAATATGGTGATTCAAAGTAAACGTAAGCAAGTAATAAACCTCTATATATTCAATTTCTACGGCGAATAACTTTTAAACTAGCAGAAGTACGGAAAAACATTCTGAGATAAACGTTATTGCAAATTTCAAGAGCTTTCGAATGAGACTAGAAGCACAGTTGTACCTATAAAACAAACGGAGTTGTTTGATTTTATGTAGTCCTAGGTGTAGTGCTAATAAGAGAGTACCGTGCTATTGGATCCAGGTGTTGATATAAATATATGCACGGAAGAAAGGATTAATAAAGCGTATTTAATATTGTTTGAATCAAAAACCCTCTCCAGATTCCAAATCCGGTAAGTCCTTCTTCCTCCTGCTTTCGAGAAAATTGTTACGACGTCATCAAATATGACGCCCGCTCAGGCAAAATAAAACTTTATATCTGATTAATATTTACTTGATACGCAAAAGATTTCTTTTAATATTCTTTCTATATTACTTATTTATTACTAATTCACTACAACACAACAATTATTGTCGTTAAAAATATATAGAGGTGTTATAAGCAAAGTGTTCTGTTCTGTTCAGACTTCAATCCTGCTTTACTTACATGCAATGATTCTTTACAAAAACAAATAAGAATGAAAATAAAAATAGAATGGTAATTTTACCAAAAATAAATTATAGTACAAGCTGTTATCAAAATAATTGGAAGAAGTTATTGAAAATTACAGGTCACCATCATCATCCATTCTTAATGGAACGGTATTACAGCATTCACTGCTTCGGCAATGACACATGTCAATCCGTTTTTCCGATACGATCACAAATTAGTGCTGCATGCATTTGCAGACACGGTTTTTCATTTACAACCCACAAACTTGAAAAGTTCTACAGGAGAAGCTGGTTCCATGTCTGTCATGACAGGTTGTTCTTCATTCATCCCCAGTTGCATGAATTGATCTCTGTCTTTCCTAAGCTCTTCCAAATAACAGGTTGAGGGTGAACCCGAGTACTATGAAAAAATGCTACTCTTTTTGTTGGAGGAAGCCTCTCTGGCTGTAATATAGACGTTGCTGAGCTTTACATGAAGCGAATGTGACGTAGTGTGTCCAAAGTGTCACTTGGCTTTCCCGCGTACATCTTAACAAATATTTTTGCATCCGCAGCTCCTACTTCAGGTTATGTTGAGGTTTCATCTGCAATAGTGCCATAACTGAACATCGTCTGACGTTTTTACCAACTTCAATGTGCTGCACTTTCCATGACCAAACACTGCTGAGGTCGTATCACAGACACCCCCATGCATGAATAACAAGGAAATTTCGCAATCCCGTACGTTTGAATCCGTTTGATTTGCTACGTCTCCATTTCCGGATAACTTCATTAGGCTTGCTCCGACTGTGCTTGGTTTCTGACAGCAGAAATATATTTGCCATTAACGGATTGACTTCCAGTGGTGAAGTAACATCACAAGAATGTCGGTGTCATCACTCACTATTAAAACTGGATATCCAGCAGAAGCTATACGTAGAGCTTCAGTAACTACGTTTGTATCTGCATCACCTTGTGACCGTCTTTTCTTAGGTAACGACTAAGCAAATTGATCAGTTCAACCTTGTTTTATGATTTGTGAGGAACAATTCCTGTCTTAGAGAAACTTGAACCTCATCACAAAACTGAGATATCAGCGCATTTCTTTCCACCTCTTCTTTCAATGATGGAACATCGCCGTACTAATTATATATAATGGATACTTGTTCTGACATAACGGGGGTACTACTTGATCACGCCTTTGTAAGTCACTCCCTGCCACAACCATTTTACCCGATGTCATAGTGCACCACCATCTAGAACGAATCTCGCATCTTCCGGAACTTCTACCTCTGACGTTACAGATGTCAATGCCTTTCCCAGCGCTGCCTTGTTGAACTGCCGCAGATGTAGATCCTTGAACAGTGAGGTGGGGGAAGGAGTGAGTTCAAACTTGAAGTAGGGCTCTACATTTTCACTCCGTTCCATGATAACTACTAACCTGAAAAATAACGTTATGCAATCAACATGCGTCACATACATGTGAATAACTTTCTGTAACTGTGCTAATGTTTGCACTTCATCCTTTCGCTTCACTGACGCCTCTAGAAAAGTGACGTTATCAAGTGTTTCTTGCATCACACGACCAACAATGTCCACACCATCACAGTTGATGCCATCACAATGACCTGATATGAGACTGGAGGACAACGACCGAAGGTTTGATTGATCAACATCAAAGGGGTTGTGCTGGCACTTGTTCATTCAATACTGACTGACTGACTGACAATTAAACATTTCAATTCCAGTGACCATAAACTGCTGCACACAGGAGTATCTGAAACTCATGTGACTCTGTACACGTTTGTTAGGAACCAAGAAGTACAAAACAAATTTCTTTACATTTTCGGTTCTGCTGCCATCTGCTGAGTATAGTAAATAACGCAGGCTATGCAACTCGCTCAGAGAACGTCGTTTTTTTTCTTTTGTTATGAAGCCTTATATTAAAAGACAATCAAATAATTAGTGTATGAACTAAAATATCTCCCTTAATTCTAGAGATATAGGTGGCACTTAATTGATAATATTTCTCGTTATGAAAAAAATCTGGTATATATACTACGATAAACAAAGCAAGAATGAAATTCTATCTTAAAATGTAGAGAAGTTAAACTGTTCTAATTATCCCCGGGCGAATTATACTCGGCACCATATTCCACTCTCTTATTAGCACTACACCTAGGACTACATAAAATCGAACAACTCCGTTTGTTTTATAGGTACAACTGTGATTCTGGTCTCATTCGAAACCACTTAAAATTTACAATAACGTTTATCTCAGAATGTTTTTCCGTAATTCTGCTAGTTTAAAAGTTATTCGCCGTAGAAATTGAATATATAGAGTTTTATTACTTGCTTACGTTTACTTTGAACCACCATATTTCAAAATGGCGTCACTGCTGGAAATATGTTCTTATTAAAGAAGAAGCCTGGTGTATTCCAAGAGAAACAAAAAGGAGAAACGAAGCTTCTATCTTAAGGCATCAAAATGTTAAACAGTTTTGAATTCATAGTTCGAATTCCACCGATCTCCATATTTGATGACGTTATAACATTTTCCCCCAAGGCGGATAAACGCGAACTTCTCAAATTTTGAATCTAGACACTCTCCTGATTCCAACGATACCAAAAATGCTTTGGTAACAATTTTGTCCGGGTTGATCATGTTTTTCGACCACACTAAAAGTGAAGGAAAGACAATTAATTAAAATAGACCAATCTCTGTTGTTAATGTTTTGCCTAAAATATTGGGAAAATTATTTATAAGCATATAGATCGTAAAGTTCATTCTTGTATTTTACCAAATCAGCATAATTTCTTGAGTAATAGATCAACTTTAACTAATATTGTACAGTCTACATCCATAAAGCTCAGCATAGAGGACAAGTTGATGTTATACATTTGGATTTTCAAAAAGCTTTTGATAACGTACCGCATAATTTATTGATTAAGAAGCATTCTTGCTATGGATTTTCACAGGCTCTCATCGAATTGATGAGTCCGTATCTAACAGATCGAAAATTTAGGGTAAGGTATAAAGGCAGTACATTTTCTTCATATAAGGTAACATCCGGAATTCCTCGGGGTTCGAATTTGGGATCATTATTGCTTATAATTTTTATCAATGATTTAATGTTTCACCTGTTTTGTTACGCTCTTTTATATGCTAATGATTTAAAAAATTTCAAACCTATTACAAATATCGGTGATCTCCTGATGGTTCAAAACGATCTTGATAATGTACTTGAATTGATTTATTACCACTTAATGGAAATAAAACTATTGTTATCTCATTTTGTAGAAAAACCAATCCTTCAAGCTATCCTTGGAAATGAGGTAATCATCCGAATGAAATGAAAGCTATGGTCAAAGATCTGGGTCTTAATATGGATAGCAAACTATATTACACTAAACATATAGAAATAATTATATCCAAAGCACGTAGAAATGTCGCTTTAATGAAATGGATTTGAAGAAGGTTTAACAATCCATTAACTTGTAAGGTTCTCTTCTGTTCCTTGGTTAAATCTAGTTTAGAATATGCTAGTCCCGTGTGGACTTTTACAAGAAAATATATAGATCAATCCATCCAAGCGATTCAGAAGCGATTTTGATTATATACATGACTTCAATTTATACATGCCTTTAAGTTCTGGCATGATTTTATGTTTTGCATCCTTTGATTTTATTTTATTGTATTCATTTGTATTGTATTTCTATGATTTTGCCTGTATTTGTATTTATTCTTTAATGTAAAGATCATGTTATATTGGGTGACATGCCCTGGCTTCACTGCTGTATTGTCCTTATGCCCACAATAAATGAAATGAAATAATAATAATCTTAATAATATTATTATTATTTCAAGAATCTTAGAGAGCGAATATTTAATTTTCCATCGTAATCACACGTAACACAAAAATAACTGGATTGTGATTATTTACTCTTTACGAAGAAGATAATAAAGGAAGAAATTAAATTATTTCTTGTTTTTATTGCTCTTATAAAAATAAATTCCTCCATTAATTACGAGTTAAAATTGATTCCTTCCTGTTTCGCCTCCCAGCAATATTTATCAGAATTCCTACGTTATCAAAACCGTAGGCGGAACAGAAATTAATGTTTTACCTATTTCTGTTTTGCCTGCCTACTGAGATTTTTTTTGAGCTGTGGGAATTTTTTCTTGTGAATTACCACATTGCATGCATAGAGCCTACATTCTGTACATTTATTTCAACAGGTCGTTCTAAAATTGTACATCCATCATTATTACCCATACACTAATAATTATAATTGGATGCCTCTGAAATTGTATTTTTAATATTAATTAAATAACTTGATTAAAAAGTTGAAGCTTTGAGAAGAAAAGAGAAAAAAATAAATTCTTAATTTTATAAGTCCACCCTTTTCGTGCTTGAGTACTGTAGACACACAGTTACAAGTTAATTGAGTGTTTTGTGAAAAGTGTGTCACAGACATTGCGAACTTCGTTGACACCAAACTTGGTGGTCATCTGGTAGAATACGAAAATGATTTACATCAAAATTAACAAACATGATTCTTAGAAGTCTTCATGAAAATGTACACTTGGATACAAAGCCAAAGTTGTTATTTTGAGCATGAGCCGGTAAAATGATAATGTATACATTTGCACGAAACAATTCCAAAGGTTTACAAATACGTTTGCTTCTTCTTCCTTTTCACTTGAGTTTCTGGACAGTATCCTTAATTCACACTACTGCTAAAAGCTCGACGTTCATTGCTTCTTTTATAGGAATAGTTCATATTTAAGCATGTTTCAGCAAATAAAGAGAAATTTCGATGTACTGGACGGTTCACTTGTTCAATTTATATCTGTTAACCGCTGGTACTTTCATATAGGTTAAGGGAGTACAGATGGCGCACCTTTTAAGTCAACAAAAATAGCTATCCTTTTATGCTCTTATTTACTAAAAAAATAGATTACATGAAATTTCACCCCCTTAGGAAGAATATAGGCATACAATGGCTAGATTCTGGACCACTATGTACTAACAATACGCATCCAAAAATTGTATACAGAAATTCCTGTTTTGCCTACAATTTTAATAACGTAGGAATTATCCTAGGAGCCCAATAGCAATAGGTATATCAGAAAGACTCCCTTAAAATTATAAGGAACTCCGAAAACTATCCAGAATACGGTAAAGCATTTTTGATTGCAATAATGTTTCAACCAGGGATGACCAGATCCGATCCAAAAGGATCCGAATCCGAAACCCTGATCTTCGGGGTTTCGGATTTCCATTCCAATGGATTCGTGTGATTTCGGTCGAAGATTCAAAGACCAACTATTCGGACTTCGTTATTATGATGCGAGGATAGTAAATTATGAAAGGCCCTGGACAATAGCTTCCCTATCCTCTGCCTACCTCATCAAGGCCTGAGTCGAAAATTACAAGAGGCCATAAATAAAGTCAATTTAATTCAATGTATCGGAAACTCGGATAGAGATAATTGTGTATTTTATTGTAATTGTTTTCTTGTCGAAAGTTGATAGGAACATTTTTTAACGTATTTTATTTTTTCTAAAATATGTTTCATTTCTCAAAGCGAATGAATCTGGGAAATGAGTTTCCTATCTTGTTTTACATCCCTACACGCTTAAAAAGGGGGATGCATGTTTTTGTTATTTCTTTTTAACAACGCAATGTTCATTGCTTAGTAGCTGATAACCATGTCATAAAGCAAAGGGTAGGAACACGTGTGGATACAGTTGGTTGGTGATAGAGGGGGTGAGGTTAGAAGAGACAAGGAGGTGCTGCCGATTATTTGTTTTCCTTTTGTATCACTCCAATACATGTATTAGTGATAGAATATTATATGACTGGTTTCAAAAGCAATTTCTTCTCTCTTTCTATCATCCTGATCTCCCTCTCTACCCCTCGCACACTCCAAATCGAAGAGTACAAAAAAAAACGAAAAAAAAAAGTCAATCGGCTATTCACCCAAATCGCAAGGAAGGCAAGCTTTCATGAAAATCAGCCCTAAGAAAGTCTATCGTGAACTCTAGCCGCGTTGAAAGAGAAAATAGTGCCAATATATTCTCGGGCTTTCTTCAGTCCCACCAAGCGAGTGATGAAGTGGTACCTTTATTTAGACCCGAGCCACTTCCTTCCAAACACCCTTACATGGCTGTGTCCTTGGCGAAAGACGTTATTCCTGAAGTTGGAGCCACTTAGCTCGGAAACACCAAATAGTTAAACTAGATATCAGTGGATTTCTATATTGCTTTTGCTCCAACATCACTCATTACGATTTGTTTAAAATTAAGATATGAACGAAGGACAATGTTCTTTGAACATAATCAGTTTATTGCTTATGTCTTTCTGTTATAGACGGATGCAAACTGTAAGGATTTAATTGATGTTTCACTTCTTTGCCTCTTTTAGCAACACAGTAGTAAAACGGTCTTATTCCCACTTTGTACATCTAGCAAATCTTTGCATATGTATATATTTGATATTTATAGTAATATTCTTCCGTTTGTTATTATAAAGAAAGGTTCTTAAAACTGTTGTAAATATAGCAGGGTTGTATCTAATACAGAAAACATGACTTAAGGACACACGTAGAAATAACCATGCATTGCTACACGAACTGTGTAAAAAAACATAGAATATGAAAATATATTAAAAGAAAATACAGGAAAAGAAGAGAGAAAACAAACGGAAAGGAATCGAAGAAAAATATCACAGATTAAGCTTGTAGAAGCAATAAAAATAAACAAATGGAGGAGCCCAGTCCGGACCATTGATATAAGTACGAATATATTTTCTCCAAATTTCCATCTCAAGCTCTCTGAATGAAAATTTTCTAGTGGGGAAGTTTTTCGTTGTCGCTTTATATGGAGAAAAAGAAAAATCCGAAATTTCTTTGATGAATACTGGTAAAAACGGTACTGTTATGAACAGAAAAACAGAAATTAAATTCGACGCTTTATTTTCTACAAAAGATGCGGTTCACATCCATTCCCTGACAGTCTAGCACCAAGTGCAGCTGTTCTAGGGGAGGAAATTGCCTGCAGAAAACTGGGAGATGGAAATTTGGAGAAAATATACTCTGACTTATATCAATACTGTCACTGGATTCTGCAGAATTACAGACGTTGATGTGCACAAGTTTAAAGGGTTGTGAAGGTCGAATTTCTTGCACAAAGGCTGGATTAAAGAAAGAGGAAATCTAAGCTTATTTGGACTCTCCAAGGAACACCCCGAGCCAACATGTTATCGTGACTCTGTAGTATGCTATTAAGTTAGGAACGAACTACATTAAAACATAGAAATGCTTTGGTAGGTGGTTTTTAACTACACAAGACATTCTCACTAACTGAGAGATAAAAAGAAAGTGAAACAAAGAAGACAGGAAAGCACGGAGAAGATTTGCCTTCAAAAAATGGGAAACAAACCAGTGAAGCCAGATTGAAGTTCACCGATCTTTGCACCCATTGTACTGGAGTGGGATGTAATATCAACTTCGAACCAATAGTAGAAGACTTCGATGACGAAGGTCATGGTAATTAGAGAATAGTAATTGTAATCA
Organism: Lepisma saccharinum; assembly: GCA_022664845.1. Taxonomy (NCBI): domain Eukaryota; kingdom Metazoa; phylum Arthropoda; class Insecta; order Zygentoma; family Lepismatidae; genus Lepisma; species Lepisma saccharinum. The sequence goes on along the minus strand of JAGDQP010002372.1, from coordinate 22,208 downwards.
GTATCTTACAAAATGTAAAAAAACAACACACACACACAAGACCCATCTTTGAGTTTAAGTTTGAAGACTTCTTTAAATAAATGGAAGCATGTTTATTTTTCGGTGTTTTTTCCCTCAGAGTAAGGAGATCGCAAAATACGGGGAATTTATCGCGTATTGTAGCTTGATAGTGGATGAGGCCTAGTGGGAATCCTACGGTAAGAAAGAACGTGTCGTTAGCCTTAACCCCCAAGCCGTAGTATTCTTTCTTTACTCTGACTGGGTACAAGGTTTGGAAATGGACTTGTCTATGGGCTTAGTCTGAGATTTTGAGGGAATAATGAGTACAAATAAATGGTTAAAGCAGATAATTTACGCCACAATACAGAAAATCGCCACAACATAAAGGAAAATACATTTCGAGATGAGAGAGAAAGAGGTCGACGCACTGGCGGATCCAGGATTTTCGGGAAGGGGGCGCAGGTGGAATAAACCAGAGACATGATTGATATTTTACTGCTAAGTGAATTTCTTACGTTTTCTCATGGTATATGACACCGAATTCCTCCAAAATGATATTTCTTGGTAAATTTGATCTTCGGATACAACTCTAACCGCCACTGGGTCGAGGTGAGGTCCAAGCTACGCTAATGAGATTATCTTCTATATATTTCATTCACTATAAAATATACATGTCATAATCAAGTAATCATAGTTGAAGGTATATCTGGCAAAAAAGTAGCTCATTTTGGTATAAAAGTATATTTCCCCCCACTTTTTAGAAAGTTTTTCTGGGAACGAAAAATTTCCAAGCAAAATTAAAATCGTATATGAAATGTTCTACTCTCTCGATTTGGCCCTTTGCATTTTCTACCTAAGATTAACCTCATCCGAGATGATCGTGAAAAAGTGGCAGAACACATCGCTCGATCCGCCATTTTTCAAGATGACGGACTTACTACAAGCCGGATTGGTCCGGAGGAAAAGTAAAATACAGAGCCCTTGAAAGTTATGTAACCCAAAATACTGCACGGTCATGTTAGTTTCATAGTAGCCAGTCGATTGTTCTTGCGATTCCCAATTACGAATTTGTCAGGAAATTATAATAATAGAATATTGTGTACAATGGCAGCGAGGTGGCTTCGTAATTGGAAATACTATGATTGTATAAGCCGACCAGAGTAGGAATAGACGCGAGGGTGAGGTCGCTAGTGGTTGTTTATACGCTGCAGCAGATGTCTTGCCAAGGACATAAACAGTGTTACCAAAGGTGTAGTCGGGAAAGTATATCATAAAACATACTCTTTTAAAACTATGAAACTTGCTTTTGTGTGAGATTACTATTGTCTCATTATTGAGTCTGACTGCTTCCTTCTAGCAATTGTGGGAGGGGCTGAAATATCATTTAGGGGCTTAACAGCATGTTTTACACGAAAGGCAATCACTGGGGCGGAAAGTAAAGGTACTTCTCCAAGGTTAAAGGTTGTTGCATCTGGAAGTCACAGTGCAGACTTGTCGACTTGTAACATTTGTGATTTATTGTTCTTTGTTCTAAGGAATACCCATTGCGAATTTCAAGTTTCTAACCTTTAACAATTTTCGATTTCTCATATTCTACTCTTTAAGAGGTTTTCGCCCCCTCACCGGGGATGTCGAATCAAAAATTAAGATAGCTATTGGTAATGAATTGAAACAAAGTATTTTCATGTCAAATATCAAATTTCTAACTCCAGTGGTTTCCGAGATGCACTTCATCCACGTTTAACCCCTTCGGGGGAGTGGGCAACCTTTTAATGCTATAGTTAATCTCTCTAGGTTTTAAGGAACATTTTTTTGAATTTCATTTAAGGCCTTTAGGCATCTAAGACTCAGGCCGTAAGAGAAGAAAGGATTCGGGAAAGTGTCGGCCACGACCTACGTTGAAAGTGCCATCACGGAATTTGCTTGGTGTGACTGAGGAAAACCCTCGAAAATCCTCATTCAGTATGGTCGTCCGCTGGAGTCGAACCCGTGACCTCCCGAAGGCTACGTCAACACTCTACCACTGAGCTACGGTGGCTCGGTACTAAGGAATATATGTACCATTACTTTATTCTAATCCGTCAAGGGGCGTGTAATTGTATAGTGTTCAAACAATCTTCCAGTTTTATCTTCAGCCCGTTTATTTATTTTGTTGTACAATTATGCATCTAACCTTCCAAAATTATATTTTATTAACAAAAGTGTGGCTAAGAACATAACAAGTAAGAACGAGAACAGAGAGAAAGTACACAAGTTTAAATACTTCATCTACCGATGCTATAAGAATAATGAAATCACAACAACTTGGGTAGGTATGCAATGTAGCTCGGATGGAGGGGGGGTAAGAAGATTATATTCCATCTTGGTTGGAAAGCCGGAGGGAAAGAGACCTGTGGAAAGACCGATCTAACGTTGGGAGGACAATATAAGAAGAGATCTTCGTGAAGTATTTGTAATGACAATGAGGGAAGGTAGTCGACAAGTCTCTTGCGAAGGTATCATCCCGGCATTCGCCTGGTGTGGCTGAGGACAAACCTAGACAAAAATGTCACGATGGCCGACCTCTAAAGTCGCAATCGCGTACCTCCGCATTGCCGCTCCGAAGTCCAGGACGCTACCGCCTGGACCAAGAAGCAGGGGTGTAACTACTATGTCGCAAAAGCCAGCAATGCGGGGAGCCCTTCACAATAGCCTCTCAGTGGACCGAATCGAACTTCGGCCATGGGTATTCTCTTGCGGGGTGGAGACCTAATATGTAGTTACACCTCTGCCATGAAGCCTAGGTAAAAAAACTCTTGCTAGCGTATCTCAAGGTAGAAACTAGAAAACTATCTAAAAGAGATACAAGAGGTGGGTTGCAAGAGTGGCAAGCATATAAGTTTTTATTAACAGAGCTTTTATTTAACTTGCCCAAGTCACCTGTAATCTTCTTCCCATATGTGGATTACAAGGACAATAAATATAGCTTCTCAATAATCAATATATTGTAAGTGTATTGTAATTTTTAATATATTGGTTCTAAAATTAATACAAAACAACCAGCAACAAAATTTCTTGGATGGCAACACTTCAAGCGAGAGGCGAAGAGTAGTAACACATCTGTGCGTCTTTATTGTTTTGGCATGGTTCATCGGTTGTTCCAAAACTTGCCACGTCTATTCATATTCTGGTCGCCTTATACCTTGAATAACCAAGGTTTTCGCTTATTATTGTTATGTCATCTCAGGCTAATTATAGAATGTTATCTATATTTTTCTAGACATGAAAGCATTTACAATAACGATTTTCAGAAATGTTTGTACTTTCATTATTGTATTTCTATATTTAAAGCTACTAGCTTTTAAAGGTATTAAATGTATACGTAAGAACTTCAATTTCAATTTTATTTATAGCCTTTAGGCATCTGAAGCCCAGGCTGGGATAGAGGAGAAGAAAGAACATGGGAAAGTGTCGGCCAGGACCTATTTTGAAGGTGCTATCCCGTCATTTGCCTGGTGTGACTGAGGAAAAAAGTCAATCAGGATGGTCGGCCGCTGGGATCGAACCCAGGACCTACCGAATACTACGCCAACGATACACGTAAGAATTCAGGCAATCAAATTTCAGGTTTGATGATAGATATGTAACGTATATTTTCCATGTCAAAGCTTTGCTCTCAGATAATTAAGATTAAACAAAATAATAGCTGAGCAAAGTAATACGTTTTAATTAAAAACTAAAAACAATAATTAAAACGTATTGCTTTGCTCAGCTATTATTTTATTTTATCTTAAAGTATGAGTTATTTCCTTAAATTCAGTTTCATAACATGTAGGAAGCTGCATTGTAATATTTGTTCTATTTTTTCGGGCTGCGGATGGGATAATGGAAGGGTAGTTGGACTGTTGCTTAGCTGAGCGGTTTTTTAGTTAATGTTCTCGGTTCCAGTGCGAGTGATCCGCGGTCTGATTCCTGGTTGATGCTTCTAGTTTCGGTGTGGATATTTGAGTAAAGAAGTAGTGAGTTCTGGTTTTCAACCGCGGCCCGCGAAACATTTATAACTAGGAAAATTAATATATTTAGTTATGTAACACTTACTTTGTAGATTTCGACAATTCAGAATAGAGAAAAAAGTTTATATTTCTCTTCTAAAACAACTGTAATATGAAGTTGTACTGGCATCTTTTGAACATCAAATAATCTTTATAGCCTCTTCCCAGTCCTCGAGAATTGTTCCTGTAGTTTATCGGTCCGTGAGCTTAAAAAAGTTGAAAACACTGGTCTAGACAGCTAGGTTGGGAGTGATGGAGCAGTGCAGAGCTTTTATATTGTAGTGAAGGTGGTATTCCATGTCAAATCTCCAGCCCGTTGCGACGTTTGAATGAACAGAATACTTTCAAAAGAGAACTTGTACATTTTTTAAACAGAAACATTGGAAGCATGCACAATAAATTTGCTGATAATAGTGAGTACACATCTGAAGATTAGTTTCTAATAAAAGGCTTTCGAATTTCAAAAAGAAAAAATGTGTAACAAAAACATATTTCTTCTAACTCCACATCACGTCTATTAATTGGGTTCACTTTAAAATAATTTAAGTAATCAATGTAATTCTCTAGTTTACATACTTGACAATTTTACACCGCTAATATCTTACAATAAACAGTTTGAAAATATGCCTGAAAATACCTTTGATCTCTCAGTAAGTTCTTGTTATTTTCATTTACTGACTTGTAAATAAGTATCTTTTATTCTTGTCTCCAATTAGCCTTAATCTCTATTTTTAAAATTGTTATTTTTAACTTAAAATTCAGTCTAAAATAGTATTACATGCTATAAAAGAATTAGGAAGTAAATACTTCTCTTGTGGGACTCTTGGTTTCGGAAATATCTGAAAACATTTTTTTACATATAAATATGGACATCTTTATACACCTCTATCGTCGAAGGAAAGAATACTAGAGAACTAACAGAACTTTCATTGTAAGAAAAGGTTTACTGAACTTGGTACACGTTGAAATCTCGAAAATGTAGCTTTTATTTTTTGTTTCAAAAATTTGAAAATTTTCAACAACGGTTTCACAGTCTAGCGGTAAAATTTGTTCAGAGTTTTGCTTATGCTATGAGGGTTATGGAAATGTTTGTGTTAAAGTTTGGTAATGGTTAGGTTGCAAGCAAGTATTGACACCCCTTTTAAAATTTAGATATACTAACATAAACTTTGCCTGCATTTCAAGGTATCTATTCTTTCAAAAAACGTTGAAAATTTAATTAGGCGTTTCTCTAGAACCAAGATATTTAGCGCAATTGAAATATTTTGCAGCTACACTTAGCTTTGGTGTCTATTAGGTAATAACTCCTCAAATTTCTTGCAAATTGGAACGAGTCACGACGAATTCCAATATTTTGCTCCTGGTTTCATGTGAAGTGATCCAGGTATAGCTGAATGTAAAAGAGGGAAAGGACCTCGTGGTAGCCAAGAGGTAAGCACTCTTGATTTCTGCTGTAAAAGAACTGTAGGTTCCATCCTTAGAAGCTCCTTAGCACGTTTAGGATCATTAATAATAACTCAATCAACCAATCAGTGGATTCTCATAGTCAATATTATACACTGTAAAAACTATACCTCTGAATTGGGAGTACAAGATTCTCTGAAAAGTACGCAGTACAATGTACTCCCAATTTTTGTGAATCATTGACAGGCACAGGGATATTCATATTTTACTATCGTTTTTGCTTCTATTAATCTGTTCCCTCCCAACAACTGGAAGGCAAAGAACCGCCCTTCTAAACCCAATACTGAGTTCGCCAGCGAATGTTTCGACTCCCAATTCAGAAGTACAGTTTTTATAAAGTGTAGAGATCTTTTCTAAAGAAGAAAAAGGAGTGGAATGAATGGAGATGGCAACACTTGTTTTAATATAATTTCATTTCCTCGTATAGTACAGACAGACCTGCCACAACCATTATGAATGATATTTCTCGATGAAGGCTCTTCCGGAGAAAATGTTAGGGATGCAGGGAAGCATGGGCCGATTTGAGGTACCGTCTCGGCATTTGCCTCTTAAAATAGAGGAAGACCGTAGGAAAGTTCAGTCAGGATGGTAGTCGGCAGTGTTTTAACCCACGTGCCTGTCCAGTGGCGATCCGAAGTCGACCACGAAAGTTTCAGTCAGACTAAACCTGTTTGAACGCCTTGCGTTATCAGCAGAATACTAGTTACGATAATGATGATCTGATTTAAGAGATCTGAGGAGAAACTTGGTCAAACGGGATCTGATGAGAAGATTGGCAAAGTATTTTGAGCATTTATTCAAATTACGAGTTCGACGTTCTCTTGCTCTCCTTGAGTGAGATCGGGAAAGTATGTTGTTATGGACCTCAAATTTCGGGTTGCTGCTCTATGCCAATTGTTTGCGCACACTTGTTTACTGTGCAATTAGCTTGTCTTTTGATGGAAGCCATTGAATCAAGTGATTCGGAGTCCACTTTGAAAAAATGTAAGTGCAGTTTCTAAAAGCAATCTGATTTAGAATTTTAATCACAATTCAAACAAACCGCTTGTTTGCAAGGAAAGTATTTATTGGTATGTCTGGGGATTCTTCCCGGTAATTCAGATTTTGAGCAGAAAGTAGAATAAGTTTAAGAGTAATTTAGTATACATTTCATACCCAGACACATCTTGGAAATCCGCCGGAAATACGTGGACCCCATTTATCCCGAAAGCAACATTTAGATAAGTACCTGAATGTTCACATATTTTAGTATGAACTTTATTTCGTACGGACTAGACAGATAATTGTGACTTAATTTCGTCTGAAATCTGAAAAATTACTTCCCTTGGTGAGCAGTCTTCCGGGAGTAAGAATGGGCTAGGAAGTGGGATTTTCTTTGTTATAGCTGAAGGTTAACTGAAAATGGGTTGAAACTGGCCAAAGTGATTTGTCTGTGAACGTTCAACTTATTTTACGCTTAAAACTCGGTCATTTTCTAATCGAAGTGTAAGCTAAACTGGCAATTTTGTGGTTACGTACTTTTGTGGATGAAGTTTAAACCTTAGTTGGATATTCTATGATCCAGTAACAGGAGTAATGTTACTTGGTTGTCACTGAACGCCCCGCCATTTTGAGTGTTTATATTGCCTTTACACTGTGAACAGTAAACAATTCACTGGTGGACCGAGAACGGCAAGGATTCTATTGGCGGAAAGAGAAATTAAGTTAGGTATAAATCTTTACACTGTAGCAAATGTATCTCTCCCTTTTTTCACGAGACATTCCTCGTAGTAAAATAAAAAAACGTGTTAATGATTAACCTCCTTTGCAGTAAAACCTTAGCTATGTATATCACTCGGAAAGCCAGAAACACCAACTGCCTTCGCAGCTAAGTGGCAAGAGCGTCTGACCAGTGTGCTTGTGGACCCTGAATCGAAACCCAACAACTTAATCTTTTTTTTTAATTTTTAATTTTAAGGGAATATTACCTTTTATTCTTTTCTACTTGAAAAAATGCTCTGCTTGAATGAAATACGTTGGAACAGTCATATATATACAGAATTGAAATTTTACAGAAAATAAGACGTTCAACCGAAAACTGGCTGAATGTAGGTTTATCCAAAAAGTGGAGGCAGTTCAGCTGTCTCCATTTTTTGGATGAACGTTGTGTCTCCTATTTTTACAGTGTATTCATACGAAAACCCTAAAAACTTCACTGAGAATGGCCAACATTAGAACTGAAATTTGCTTGCCTCCCCGATATTGTTCTGAGGTCCGCGTCAGCAACCACTGAGCCTCGAGGACTGCGCACACCGCTGTTTGCATTGACTTTCATTTAAGATCTTTAAGCAACTTTGGCTCCGGGCGCATACATGATGATGGGAGATTTGGTGAAATTAAGGAAGTAGGAGGAAACAGGAAAAATCCGACAAAATCCATGGACACGGTGTTTCTCCAGCAGTAAGCTTACATGACACGAGCCGGGATCGAACCAGGGACTCCACGTATCATGGACGAACGCTCTATCACTGATCCACTGCGGCCTCTTCACCATTTGCTGTCCGCATATCTACTATAGATAGACCACATGGAATTTAGGCTTTCTTAAAAAAGCTAATAAAAAACTTTTTTAAAAACATACTTTTCTTAAACAAGTTGTACTAAAAAGTAAAAAAAAGTAATTTTGTTTATGCATAACTAAAAAGAAAAGCTTTGGGCGCGCCCTCATATGCAGTCATTTTATAAATTCTTGAATTGGTTCGACCCATGCTTTTCTTTTTAACCATGAATAAATCAAATTATTTGTTACATTTTAGTTCGATTTTTTAAGAAAAGTATGTTTTAAAAATATTTTATTATTTTTTTTAGTTATTTCGGTGTTCGGATGTTTTTCTCAAGCTGATCTTGTCACCCTAAACCCAAAGTGTTATGCAACTACTCAAACGCAACATCGTTGCGGGCTAGTATTTATTTTAACATAAAGGAGTTCTTACTAAAAAAAAATATGCTTTTAAGATATATGAATATATAGAAATATATTAAACTCACAATGGAATATTGTATTGCCACCCGACTTACGTCGCTGTGCAAAACTTCATCATTGTATGACGTCGTCAAATGAGTTAAATTAACGTTGCAAGATTTCAGGACACGATGAACTATTGTTAATTAAAGAAACGTTAGTATGTAATAACACTGACTGCGTGTCCGTAGTGCAGTGGCAAAGAACTGCCTCTGCAAACACTTCTGGAGATGTGTTCGATTAATTCAATTGCTCCGTTTTATGAAAAAAAATACCACTATTTAAGATTTACGTAAACTGTCAGTAAAAGATTTGTTTTCTTCAAACAATCAGCGTACACATTTTCAGCTTCGTAAGCAGATGGTCCTGAGTACGACTAGTATTGCTGTATATCAAGACTGAAGTTTTCTTTTGTTTCTATGAGTCATAAGAGAATAACACCGAGATGAAACTTGAAGAACTTATTAAGGACCTTCCTTTCCTTCTTTCATAGATATTGTCATATATCTCCCATTCGAACCCCGCGGCTGACCATCCTGACTGATGTTTTCCAGGGTTTCTATAAAGTTCGCCAGGCAAATGTCGAAATAATACCTTCAGAAAGACCATGGTTGATACTTTCCCCACCCTGTACTCTGCCCTATACCGGCCTCAGCCATAGATGAAAAAACGTAAATAAATTCGAATTCGAATCCAAAAATTCATAAATCTCCTATAGATACCCAGAGGAGGGGAAAAATTAAAAGATGGATTCGGATCTGAGTCTCAATAATGTTTCAAAAATAGCTAAACAGAGAAATATGAATAATTAACAGAAAGTGGAGCCGTCAGAGTTACCAACTTTACAATCGAACCGATACATTGGTGGAGGAGATAATTACAAACGTAAATGAAATGATTTTATATGAGCTTACCTGCCTTAAAGTTGCCACTACGTAATGCTGGATGAAAACAAAATAGTTGTTGTATCTGTTGCTTCTTTTAACTTGCTTTCTATCGGTAGTTGAAGCGAGCAAAGGTGTAAAAGCGAAAATTCAATGCAATGCGAAGACGCGATTTCAGAAAATAATAATTTTACTCTTTCCTAAACTGCGAAGTTGTTCGCTGAACTCCTCGTGTTTATATCTCGCTAGCACCCTACGCGATAACAGGTCGCGCACGCGTTCAAGTCGACCTTTATCAACGTATATTCGTTGCCAGTCTCGTCGTGTTCCATCGAGAAGTTAGCTTTCCGGAACCCAGATGCAGTGGTTTAAACACCGAGCGCAGAGGCCGCTCAACATAGTTGCCAACTAGCAACATGTTTTATATTGCAAGGCTGTCAGTAAAATAAAAATAACTTTGAGAAGGGGGGGGGGGGGGGGCGTTTGCGAATCAATCCATAATGATTCATTTAATTAGCAATATAATTGGCATCTTCACATACTTCGTCCAGAAGAAGAAGAAACAAACTGCGTACGCATTTCAGTTCGAAATTTTGTATCCTTCATTTCTTTTAAAAACATGATCATGTCTGTAATCACAACGACTGATTTGCACCATTATAATTATCAGTTCCTCATATTTACTTTGCTCTTTGTAGCTGAGCTGGTGAAAACATGTTATCACTGAAATCTCCTTCCTAAGTTCTATCCCCACACCCGCCAAATGTTTACTTCTTTCATAGGAGGCGAATAGTACTCATAAGGCTTCGCATTCGGGAGGTCCCATAGTCAATACCAGCGGTCGACTATCCTGACTGAGGTTTCCTAATGGTTTTTATTCAGTTACACCAGGCAAATGCTAGTAGGGTACGTTCAACTTATGCCCTGGCCAGCTCCTTGACACACCTGTTCCCCTACCCTATCCAGGCCTGAACCATAGAAGCCTAAATGTCGTAAACATATTCAGATTTAAATTTTAATTTATGTGTTAAATGTAGAAGAAGTACACACACACTTTAAACAGTGTTTGAGAATAATGAAAGTGCACAAAAAGTAATCAAATGTTGGTTCATTTGAGGAAGTGAAAGGTACCGCAGAAGGGGTTAACTTTGGCAGCCCAAGATTATTCTTTCACTTTGACACTCACCATGACAACCTCAAAGATAGTTCCTTCCAGGGTGTTAGTCATAAAAGTATGGGAAATATTAAAGGAAAGTTACTCCAGGTGCCAGTTACCCGATTCTACGGCACTTTTAAAATCTTAAAATATTCACTGTTTTCTACGGTGTAATGAGTAAAGAGGTTGAAATTTTTAAGTAATATTGTTACTATTTAAATTATACGAAGGCAAATGCCTCCTATTTTTCTCTGATGTAAACAAATATGTGCTCTGGAGTACCCTTTCATTGTATTTATGACACCTTTCTCTTTCTCTGCTGCAGGTTTGAAACTGGTCATTATTGTGGTCCCAGAACTACAGCAAGAAACATGGCGGTATGTAACAACACTATGTCGGTGCGACTGTAGCAGCGGGCGGTGACCGAATTTTTAACAGCAGGTGTGTCTCACATTGACTTGCATCGGAGTATGAAGGATGTTTATGGGGATGACTGTAGACATCATTACGGTAAGACGTTGGGCTGTTCGTGCTCGTACAGAAAATCACACGGGAGCGAACCTTGACTTGTGTGACAAACAACAAAGTGGAAGGTCATGCACTGCAACTGATGAACCACATCGCAACCGTGTTGATGAACTGATTCGAGAGAATCACACAGGAAGAGCTGCCACTAAGTGTGGCATATCACGGGAGCGAGTGACGGCGATAATCACAGATCTTGGATACCGAAAACTTTGTGCACGGTGGATGCCACGCAAGTTGACTCCTGACATGAAACAGAACATAAAAGACATTTGCAAACTGTTGCTTCAGCAGCATGAACGTAAAGGTAATGATTTCTTGAAGATCTATCTCACAGGTGATAAAAGTTGGGTACACCATTTCGACACTGGAAACAAAGAGCCTTCATGTAGTATCGCCACAAAGGATCGCCTGAACCAAAAAGTTTAAGGTTATGGCATCGACAGGCAAAGTCATCCTGATAGTCTTCTGGGACTTTTATGGTGTAGTCCACATGAAATTCAAACCTAAGGGGACGACCATCCATTTTGATCAGTACTATAATACTTTTACATGAATTAAAGCACAGATTCGACGGGTTCGTTCACAAATAGAGCCTCTCATTCAACACGACAATGCTCGCTCTCACACTAGTGTAATGACATCTGCAATAATTCGACGCATTGGTTTCACTGTCCTACCTCATCCTGCATACAGCCAAGATGTAGCCCCATCCGGTTTTCATCTCTTTCTGAAACTTAAGGAACACGAGAGGCCTTCGTATTAAATCGGACGATGCAGTGAAGCAGGATGTGCCGCTGTGGTTTTTTTCATCAGGACGAACAATTTTACACTTACGGCATTAGGAAACTGCTCACACGTTGGCAGAAGTGTGTTGACCGCCATGGCGATTATGTGGAAAAATAATGATTGAGAGTTGAAGATATGGGCGGATTTATGGGGACATGGAGGGCATTGCCGCTCCCCCAGTCATTTCAGAATGACTTTAAATGTTTCATTCTAAAAGATAGCTTTTAAAGTAATTGCCTCCCGCCCAGGGTCTCTATCCTAAATCCGCCCATGGTTGAAGATTAAAGTTCTAATTATTCTGCTGCTTTTGTTTTATACCGATAACTTCAATCGTTTTCCCACAAAAAAAGAGGTATTATTTTTCAGTACACCCTCGTATTTTTTGTGTTTTACTCAAATAAATTAATAAATAATAAAATTTTTTCGTGAAATGAGCTGTTTTTAACGTTCTAAAAGAGTTGTTGGATTTGGAAGGAGAGAATCTATGGCTTTTGGTAAAGTAGACTTCGAACCACTCCATTCAATAGTCTCCAGCAGGAACTGAATTGACCACTCATACAGAAAGCGAGCACGCTAACCTCTTGCTCACTCCGAAGTGATAAATGTTTTATATCAGTGAATCATATAACTTATAGCGCTATTATTTTCTTTCCCTAAACTCCAAATTTTATTTTTATAGGCTGAACTGTCAACTTTTGGCATCAACGTGTCAGGTATGAGGGATAACATCTCCTGGCAATTACTCTTCCGGGAGCAGAGATGGCGAAAGTAGCGGCAGTGTCGTAGTTGCTTACCATCTCGGAATTCGGCTAGCGAAATTGAGGAAATGTCTTGTGAACCTGAGCCTGGATAACCGGTAACGAGTTTCGAACCTGCGTGTCTTTCCATTACCAATCCAAAGACAACGATCTAACTGAATGCACCTCGGACGGGAGTGAATATTACGTTCTTGTTCTTGGACTACTTGCTTCCCAAACATATCGGAGTAAATTTTAACACAATTTAAGTTTTAAAAAAATGAATTTAATTCTTAAGGTCTTTAGGCTGCTTTGGCTAAGGCCGGATGCAGGATGATGAGAAGATTAGTAGAATGAAGGAAGTAGGAGTAAACGGGAGAACCCCGAGAAAACACACGAACATGGTGTTTTTCAAACACGAAGTCCACATGGGACGAACAGCGATCAAATCGAGAACCCCTAGCACAAAAGGAGAGCGCTCTACCGCTGGGCCACCACGACTCCACATTTACTTAATTAATTTAAATAACAAAATTCCAATGCAGCTAGCTATCCATGGTACATTAGTATGCATTAATAACGTGAGAGAAAAGTAACATTTTATAACAGTAAAAGAAAAACTAACGTTAAAGTGGGATTTAAGATTTATCTTAATATTGTATTCTATATGTTGTAAGAAAGTTGTTTATTTCATAGGGCATGGTTTTGGAATTGAGAATCCCTTATAACACGGTGGAGGACAAGGCTCGCAATATCTGTGAAGGCGGTCTCTTGAGTGTTGTTTGTTGCTTGATAATCTTGTAATAGAAAACCTGTTCGAAGAGTAAATATAACTGGTAGAAGCTCTATTTCACATCCCACTCATTCAGCTCCACACACGCTCCCACGCAAGTAAAAGCAAACACACGCATATCCAATTTAGGAGGGGTCCAATATTTCAATTTGTCAATTCAGGAAAACAACCTTACTTTGCAGAGTCCAATTCGGTGAGTAAACTAAATTAAAACAGAGCGAGCGCGTAAAATAGGATACTCATCGAAATAGTCCCGACCTGCCGTAGCTCAGCGGTAAAGCGAGAGGTCGTAGATTCCATCCCAATGGCCAACCATCGTGACTGAGATTTCTCCAGGGTTTCTCCTCAGTCACATCAGACGAATTCCGTAATGGCACCTTCAACATAGGCCCTGACCGATATCTTCCCGAATCCTTTCCGCCACCCTATCTCGTCCTCAGCCTTAGATACCTGAAGGCCATAAATAAAGAAATCAAAACTTAATTCATGGAAATAGCATGTGCAACATATTAAATTTACTACAAGAAAAGAAATTGTGTAAAACCATAAATAAAAGTAATAACATGCTAACAAGAGAAATATCTTACTATACAAATATACAAATATCTTTGTATATACAATATACAAAGAATATACAAAAATCTTACTAAAGATGTTACAATGTTACTGCCTGAGTCATTATGGCAGTACTTCGAAGGTCGCAGGTTTGAATTCCGTCTAAAGCGTGAATGGTTGTTTATTTTAACAAGCTTAGCCCCCATATAATTGTGACAGGCCGAAGCGATAAAAGAATATTGAAGAAGCCCATACACAATAAAGTTTACTAAGTCTACAAATGTTGCTATTAATTTTGTAGCAGTATATTTATTAAAAGAATGCCAGTTACTCAAGAGTTATTTAAGCTTAACTCAATTATTTCCACAATACTAAATTGTTTCAATATTAACATTTTAACTGCCTAAGATGCCATCCCATTTTACCATACTATATGATATCCTATATTACAGTAAATCACTGCATTCTTACGGAAAAACTTAGGCAATTTTATTTTTCCCCAGGTCTGGTTAAGTTATTTGAGTCTTATTTTAGTGATCGTAAACAATATGTTGTTTACAAAGGTGGAATATCCAAAGAATATCCTGTATCTTCCGGAGTGCCTCAAGGGTCGAACCTAGGACCCCTGTTATTTTTATTGTTCATTAATGATCTCCCTGCATGTATCAAAACACCTAACAAACTTTTATTTGCTGACGACTTAAAAATTTACTCTACTATCAATTCAATGAACGACTGTGAAAATCTACAGCTTGACATAAACGAAATAGTTAAATGGTGTAGCAATAACTCACTTGAAATTAATGTTCGCAAATGTAATGTAATGTCATTTACGAGACGTGAGACAGCCGTGCATTTCAAATATAAAATTAATAACACGCCTCTACCATACCCCAAAACAATAAAGGATCTAGGTATAATATTTGATTCCAAATTGCTTTTTGACGTTCATGTAGACAAAGTTGTTAACGAAGCGTATAGAAATCTGGGATTAATAATAAGAATGGGAAAGGATTTCAGGAAGACAGAAACTCTCATACGTCTATTTCAAACATATGTAAGATCAAAAATTGAATACGCTACCATTATCTGGAATCCAAGTACTGCACATACCTCAGACAAACTGGAAAAAATCCAAGCAAAATTCCTAAGATTCCTGGTATACAAAGAAACAGGCGTTTATCCGAGAACTGATAGCAAAAAAATATTAAATACAAACTTTAACATGATGAGTCTTGGGAACAGACGTACTCTTCATGAAATGATTTTTCTTCACAAAGTGTTTACAAATAGAATAGATTGTATAAATCTGCTCTCAAACTTTCAGATACATGTCCCATCAACCAAAACCAGAACAAAAAACTCAGGATTTTTTTATTATAAAAAACCGCGAACAAATATTATGCAAAAGTCACCAACTTGGAGAATGAGCGCAACCTATAACGACATAAGTAAAAGAGTCGAGGAAATTGATTTTCATAACATGAATCTCAAACAAATTCATAACATTGTTAAAAAAATACTGTATGTTGATTGTACTCCTAGCGGTGACAATAATCTAAAATATGGAACATTGTAATTAGGTTATCCTGTTGTGTTCTAAATAAATAAATAAATAAATAAATATTACCAGACTATACAATGACGAAAACAATATGACGTCTGCAGCTAACTACACAGGTTAAGAAGAAATATTTAACTTGAAATTGTAACAAAGGAAAAGAGTTGTTTCAATTTTACTTGGAATGGAATGATAGTGAAACTGATGCACTTGGTCAAACCCAGAACAATTGAGAAAAACACGATATTTTCAACTTTGCACTTTACAATAATTCTAGTCGTGTCTTTTCACTCTACACTTAAGGTGCAATGTGAATGGTAGTGTTGCGAGTCTTGTTCAGCAGTTAGACGTAGGCTGTAGCATTTCCTTGAGAATTAAAGAGAGTATCTTGTTTTAGCAGACCATCCTGTTTTATCCTACTCCCCTCCTACATATAAAAGTAGTTACAGAAGTGACAAAAAGATTTTTTCTTTTAAAAAATAAAATACAATTCATTATAAAACTTAATTAATAAAGTAGCATAAAATGGAGTTTATTGACAGATTATCTTGTTAAATGTAATTGCGTAATTATATCTATTACAAACATAAGACAGAGTCCCAAGACTTCCTTTATGAATGATTATAAAACAGATATTTAAAAGAGTCGGTTTTTCGAAACGGTAACGAGAGTAATATCATTTGATTGGCGATCTCTCGTTCCTGAATCATGCCCTACGTCATTAAATGACGACAAAGAGCTATAACAGCTTTCCATAGGCTGCGTGCTTAAAATCGACCAATTGAAAAGTAGGCTATAGAAAATGAAAGTAGTCTTTGTCCTGAGTAATATGATGTAATGTCCCCCCCCCCCCTCCCCCGCCAAAGATCGACAAAGCATCTTTTTCGGTACTTGAAATTATCATAAAAGTTTAAGGGAGACAACAGTGTATTTTGCAATTTCTGGGGCAGGGGAAGGAGGCGATCCCAATTAGCTTTTAATATGTTGTAGATGTAATTAAGCTTCGTCTAAAAGGCGTCGTCTTTTTTTAAAATTATGTCGACTATAACAAAATCTACGGTCAAAACTTTTCTCAAATTTGAGTATTAAAATTTATTGAGGAACACACTTTCCATGAAAGAGTTGAAGAGAAATTGTTCAGGGCCTTTAATGAAGTTAGAGTCGCTGGGGGACTAAGAACTTCCTGGAATATTTTCAATCTAACCTAACCTAACCTATAGGCATAATAGCATAAACAAATACCTATCTCGTATGTGGTGTAAGATACTAAGATTTTATAGAGAACATTGCACGACCTATCTTTGTAGAAAGGATCGTTTCCTATGAAATTGGAATACAATTAGGAAATGTTGAGAAGCTTTAACAGTCACATTCCAATGCTAAATTTGCACCGATAAACATCAAAGGAAGGGGAATGCGAACCTCACAATTGTTATCATTGTTATTAGCTTTACAACTAAAGAATGTAACAATATCTGTGAAATTCTGTGTCTTAGAAGGATATACGTAAAATATGTATTTTGAAGACCATAATACCAATTTTTAATAAGGTTCTGCTCCAACTTTTCTACAATACCGGTTGTTTAAAATTAGTATCTGGAAAACTAAATATATTATATAATAAAGTTAATTTAACATAGATTTACATGACAAGACCCTTTACATTCGGAAGTCCCTAGTCAATTTCGGAACTCAGAATTCCTTGGATTCAGGAATTATTCGGAATTATGACACTCCGGAGTTCACGAAACTCGGGAGGTTTGACGTTCCGGAATTCCGACTTATCAAAATTCGGACATTCCGAAATCATAAAAATTGTAACTCCGATTCCGGAATTCTGAACACCTTCATCCAGCAAGTGTTTCCAAAATTGTTCTGAAAGCATATCTTGTTGATCTGCCTGTGGCACATTTACAGATCGATGGTTCCTGCACAGATCGATAGTTCCTGCACAGATCGATGGTTTCTGATTCACGTGAACCATTGTTTACCAACATAAGAGCTTTCTTTCATCCGAGGAAGTCATTCCGACATTTCGACTTTACGGAATTCTGAAATTTCAAATTTCCCACATTTCCTAATTCCGGCGTTTGTAAACTCCTACATTCTGGAATCGTAATTGCATTCCGAAATTCCTCACGCTTCTAACTTATAATACATAAATCTACAATTTATACTACAATGTGTCTCGGTAAACACACAGCATGAGTTCCTATTTACAAATGAGTGATTACTTACTATGCTCATTTCAGGACGAAACTGCAATCTACAAACAACGCTTCAAATATTTCCTAATGACAGTCATTTATTCTTTGGCTATAAATCTGGAGCAGATGTATTTGTTACATGAAGAGCAGCGCAAATAAAGAAAATAACAAAATAAAAAAAAATATTATATTGAGTCCAATTTCATTCAGTATTTTTTTAAGACTTGCTACCATCTTGACAAAATTCATATCATGAAGAACGGTAGTTCTTCGAGTGACGCTCTCAAACAAGTCTGTTAGCGGCACTCACATATGCACACGGCTAATTTCAGATCTAGCGAACTATAAGCCAGATTTTGATCCTTGAACTTACTTGCATTTGAAAGCTCTTTGCCATACTAAGACAAGAAAAAAAATGGTTTGGTAGGACCTCTCTGGGACCCCCTAGGGCGGTTAGAAAAAAAATCATTTCTGATCATAGCACTGTCCTCAGACCATATAAGAGACCAAAACTTACGGAATCGTACTCTACACTTTAATACCTTTCAAACGATGTATAACACGTCAAAATCGGTCAAGGGGTTCAAACGTTATGACATTTCAACCCCAATCCGCGAATTTTCACAAATGATAGAAAAGGGCCTCTGTCATTCTGTCTGTCTTTTTGTTTTAGCCCCAAATGGTTGGTACCATGGGTTTTGGGGGGTCAATTGCGGGTCTCGTAGAGGCAAATTGATGCTTATTTTTTTAAATCTCCGTTTTCGAGATATGAAGCCTACCGTTCTCCAAAATAGACCTTTTGTACGAAGACTAGATTTTTACGAAAATAGAACTTTTTCTAATATGCAGCCTTACAAAATAAGTGATATCAGTACCAAAAAACCTTCAGGGTAAAGAGAAGAGTGACGCAATAATTCTGCTCACAAAAGAAGTGATATCCATTTTGCGAGTGACTTTCTTTGTGTTACTATGGCGGAAGGGAGGATACTAAGACTCTTAATTTTATTACAAAGGAAACACTTTCGCCATAGTGACACAAAGAAAGTCACTCGCAAAATGGATATCACTTCTTTTGTGAGGAGAATTCTTGCGTCATTCTTCCCTTTACCCCGAAAGGGTTTTGTACTGATGTAGATATACAGTAGAAAATTTACTATAAATTGTCTGTCTGATATCGAGTGGAAGTTTGTATATACAACAAAATTATTTCCACGCTTGCAGAAAAGCGAACATTTATGCTGACGAGTTCACGTGTATTATATAAAAATGTATTTTGTTGCTTTCTTATTTGTTGATGGAGGGAGAATTTTTGATTTGGAGAGATCATTTTTTTAATAATATTACAGAATTTTAAATGTAACTGAGCAAGAAACAAAAATTAAAAAAAAAAAAAGCTGTGTTTCGGCTCTTTTTGGTATTCTAGTATTCAGTTACTTGTTGCATGTCAAGGTTTTGACTTACAGTGTTCCTAGGGTTGGCAAGTCTGTTGCTGGGAGACTGCGCGGAAGAATTTTCGTAGAGATGAAGGTGTTTGTCCCTTCAGGGGCAACGAAACATTTCACTTCTCTCTCCCTCTCTGTCTCTCTCTCTCTCTTCATCCCTATGAAACACACACCCATTGCGAAATAAGGAGCATCTTTTGCCTCTCTCGTCTCTATTTTGTTACGTCATTATCGGTCAATGTTCCTTGTCAGCCTTTTCCAATACATGAGGGTGGGGGTGGATGGAAGGGGGCTGGATGCTCGAGAATGAGGAATACATTTCACATTCTCGGAAAAGTCTATCCCACCTGATAAGAATTCAATTTACTCAAAATTGGTTCCACATTTCATCTCCTTTGTTTCCTATTATCTGCTCTTCGTTTCATCAGAAGTGCTCTCAACTTGTTTTTGTTTACTAACGCTGCACAGTTAAAAAAAAACGTGAAGACTAAGCAAGGAAAGCATTATGAGAGATTTATGTTAACACTCTCCAGCAATTACTCCTTTACTCAATGAACTACGCTGTAAAAATGGAAAACATGACGTTCATAAAAAATGGTCTGGATGAAACATTTTTGGATGAATGTTTGTTTATCCATGATAATAAACTATAAGTTGGATGAACGTTCAGCTATCGAGTATAGAAATGGTGTATATCGAGCATCTAATATATACATACAATATACTACACACATTTCTTCTATTTAATAGTTTATGAGCAAACGAAAGGCATATTTTTACAGACTTCTTTAGTTCACAATGGCTCGTGGTGTCCTCAAATATTGCAACGTTAATTTAACTCATTTCTCGACGTCATGCACTGATGAAATTTTACACAGTGACATAAGTCGGGTGACAATTCAATATTCCATTGTTACTTTTATATATTTATATATTTTAAAAATATTTTTTCTAATATGGCGTTCTTTATCCTAAAATAAATAGTAGCCAGCAACTATCTTGGGCTAGAATGATTGCAGAACACTTTAGGATTTGGGTCACAAAACATTAGCTTGAGAAAAAGTATCCTAAAACAGAAATAACTAAAAAAAAATCATTTTAAAGACATACTTCTCTTAAACAAGTCGTTCTACAAAGTAAAAAATAATTTTGTTATGCATGACTAAAAAGAAAAGCATGGGGCGAGCCAATTCAAGAATTTATAAAGTGACTGTATACGAGAGCGTGCATCATATTTTTGTTTTTAGTCATGCATAAATAAAATTATTTTTTACCTTTTAGTACGAATTGTTTATGAAAAATATGTCTTTAAAAAGGTTTTTAAGGTTTGTTTTCCTACATAGAACCATTTTAAGTTATAAGACTTTACTCTCATCAATATGGGGTATTTAGCATTACCACATTCGAGATTTTCTATATCAGAATCAAACACAGCTCAATATGACGAAGTTCCAAGTATATTGTAATGAAAACGTGTGCGAATGTTCAGTAGCAGTTCAATTACATGTTTATTCGATAAAATCACCTTGGACAGGAATGACGACTTCAATAGGGGACCTGAAGCGGCGACATGCGCGAACCAAGTAATCCCTATTCCTTTGGAACATTACCCGGACAATGGCAATCTGTAGAGAAGTGGTGGTCCTATGGAAATGTTTCTTCGTCTTACGTTCAGTCCATGGGGTTTAAATCGAGCGAGTTCGGATGGCATCGGTGTCATTATCATCGTGGAAATTTTAGGTCAACCATTGTTGGATGTCATAAGCAGTGAGGGCAAATACAAAGTCTTGCCCAAACACATACTGTCATATATTGGTCTCACCGTCTATTCATGGTTCAAAAACTGTTGTAGGCAGCAGGAATAACGTGAGGACATTGCTGAAGAAGTGCGATGGGATTACCCGTTCCTCGGCACTTTCCATGCCTAACACCGTTGCCGTTGCTGTAAACCTGACGTGCATAATACAGTCATCATCTGAAGAAACTGCACATAACAACCGATCATTTCGTCCTGTCCAAAGTTTTTCTCATCAGGGAAAAAACAGAGCATGCAATGTTATTCTTGGTTCTTCACGCTGTTGAGTAACAGCTTTACGAGAAGGAGACGAGAGTTTCCTGTGTTCTCGCGAACGTAAAGTGACCTCTCTTCTTTGCATATGAGTTGTTGCGCAGGTCCTCGTGCACCACAGCCTGATTGTGCCCTAACAAGTCTGCAGCTCCATCGGGATGGTCGTCATGAATTTTCCGGGATTATCATCAATAATATTCTGCACGTGATGTATGAACTCTGGTGTTCTGATAGTGTCCGAAGTCTGAGCATGACTCTTTCCTTTACATGCAGGCTTCCAACTCGTTTCGCACTTTGTGCGCAAATAATCTGACAATTTTCAGAAACGTCGCAATCTTTAAACCATCGTGTTCTGCGCAGACGGTAACAACCAGAGAACTCCTCTTCATGTGATAGGTCAAGTTATATTCGGCTATGATGCACTTGGAACGATAAAGTAAACACGTTAGTTCATAGAGAGCTGTGGACTACACATCTCATGTCCTCAATGACGTAGGAACTCTGTATGTATATTCTTATGGAATTTACTCATCTCTATGCAACCGAGCGACCGTATCTGAGTGGCTTCGCATTCAGGCGGTTCTGGGTTCCAACTTAGATGCCGATCATCATGACTGAGGTTTCCATAGGGTTTTTCCTCAGTCATACCAGATTTCAAATTATGCCCTGACCGATTGCTTTCCCCTACCCACATAGCAATTTTCACCCGACTCGAAACTGAAGCTTGCTTTCACAGGTGTCTCAACTTGTGCACGCATAACATATCAAGCCAGAAAGATTTTAACAAGGTATAATCATAAAGCCTAATTTACAAGAATCACGGTTGACATAACCTTAACAGGACAAGAAAGAAGCTTAAAGTACTTCTTAAAAAAAAGAACGTTGCCCTGGATAGGAATAGATCGGAGGACCCGCGAACACTTATCCGATAAGGTAGTCGACAGGTTAAGGAATCAGACGATTTAACTGACTTTTCAGGGGTTATTTATACTTAG
>JAGDQP010002371.1:88286-105735 GCA_022664845.1 Lepisma saccharinum | reverse complement strand
TGTATTTGAAGCATATAAATTTTTTGTCAGGAGTCGTTCAAGTATTACATAAGCATTCTGGGGCGAGGTTGTTCAAGCTTTGTTTACTTTTGCTGGGCGTCTAAGTATTAGGGATAGGACATCCAGTTAATGTTGCTTACTAAGGGGGAAGGGGTCTAAATTGACCAAAAATACGCTGACGTAATATCTGAATGACACATAATATTATGTATGAAACTGTCGAGAAAGTGCTTTTAAAATGTTCCAAAAGTGCTTGAAAGTAAATAAAGTGTCCTGAAAGTAGGCAAAAGTCGTTTCCAAAATGCACTTTTAGAACACATTAAAATAAGGGCACTTTTTATGCACTTTTGAGCAGTTTTGTAGCACTATTAAAGGAACACATTTGGACAGTTTTTCACACTTTTGAACACCTTTGAGACGCTTTCATAGCACTTTGGTTCACGTTTGGACACTATTAAAGTGTTCGAAAGTGAGCTAAAGTCGTTTCCAGAAAGTGCTCAAAGGTGTTCAAAAAAGTGTAAAAAAAGTGTTCTATTTTTTACAGTGTATTAAACGTGTTCCTTTTAAGACAAAAGAATTGCTTAATACTATTTCAGAAAGGCATCACAAAATCTATCAGAATTTTATTTACAATGCGAAAATTTTTCTGCAATACTCACGGAGAAAGATAGGCAGCCGTAGCTTCCTATTTCCAGTAACTTAACCAGTAAAAGCTAGCCATCATTTAATTTGCAGGAAAACGAAGCACGAGCACAAAACGAAAAACCTGAAGCGAGATTTGAACATGGGTTGCTCAATTAAAAGAACACGGGTTACTCATTATTACCTATTGGATTAAACTGCCTTACATAAGAAACACTAGATCCAAACAGTATAAAGGGTTAGAAATACTTTGCCGGAAGCCCGAAATTACTCCCACGACCAACGCCATGTTTTGATCAGTTTTCTACTTGTCTACTGGGGGATAGGAATCCCCATTTCTTGAGAATATGACCCCATTTTTATGAAAGCAATCAATTGACGTAGCGGCTGCAAACACTTTACCAGCACTAGATTTCGATAGCAAAGCCTTTTCGTGCATGTGCACAAATCCCACTAAAACTGGAAATTGAGATATTCCAAAACAATAAATTGCTCATCGCTCTTCGTGGATCATTGTCAATAACTGCAAATACTGGTATGTCTCTTAAACAGTACGGGATATTTCAAGAAACTTCCCAAAATTTTTAACACTATAGAAAGTTAAGAATTCAAACAACACACTTTTCACTATATTTTTACCATACTAAGATATTTATATCAGCGACACATAATATATCTGAATTGTTAGCAACGACCTATTCAAGACTATATGCCTCCCAAACCTAAAAGATTTCTCAAAGCAGGTTCAGAAAAAACTCTCTTTAATATATCATCACTGTATTTGCAACCTAATTCACGCGCATAGATTCAAAGAGTAATCAACTTTCTTCAACTGTAGCATTCTGTAGAAACCAAATTAAACTACATATTGGCACAAATCCTTTCAAAGAATTCTAATATAATTGTACCTAAATGAATAATGTGTTACTGTAGTCCAAAATAGCTAATAGGATGAACTTACTTCCTAAATAGAAACAAAAAGGCAAAACGCAGCTACTCTCAGCCTTTCTCTATCCACAGCCTATAGTTCTACTTTCGTTCAAAGAAACTCAATTCTCTTTCAGCATCTTGGCAGCCTTAGAAGATATACATATTTCGACCTCAAGTATCTCGTTATCAAACACATTATATTTGCATTATTGCGTAGGTTTCATATTTCCTGGCCCTAAGCAATGCTAACGACCTCTTAATTGCTTTGCTAATTAACAGGTAGATATATCAAATACGAAAGAGCTAGATATCATTTTCTGCTCGAACGATAAAACACACCAAGGCAATACGTAAGAAATGCTTCCATCCTTTTATTCTCTTTGTGAAATGAAGGTAATACGTTTAAAGCTAAGATAGCGGAAAGATTAGCATCTGCTTCAAAGAACTAATTATAGCTAATAAAGTCTCTTTTCCTAAGATCTTAATAGTATCTGGCTTTTGCAAGATCAAACGGAAGATGTTATAATTTCAACTTTTTTTCTGATTTTGCTTCATTTATCTTTCACTACTAGTCTTTGATGAGTAATTATTCTTCATATGCTGTTAAATAAACCAATTCCTTTATACATATAATTTTGTTGTCGAAACCCAACATATGAAAGTTTTAAACATGACCAACCTGAACATCACACAGTACATGCGACGTAAGATTTAAATGTTATAGCTAAATAAAATACTTTCCTCTGCTTGCGATCTTGCTTGTTCTTCATTTTCCGATTAATCAGAGAACGTATGGTGGTGACATGATCATTTAGTAACATTCCACATCCTGGTGAGTCCACAGTCACAAATCGCCTTAGTTATCAGTGTTACCATCCTTTGTGTAAAATTCAATTTTGCCAAAAACGTTTTACATCACTCAATGTATGTGAACGAAACTTTATATGATTATTTCTCAGTATCCTAAAGGAACTACTGTGAGGGTTTCCAGAACCCTAGCTAACCCCAGTTGCTACCTTTTGTTTACTAAATTCAATTTACGCTAAGACTTCCATACCATTTAACGTACGTGCAACAAAATTGTCATCCGTGTTCCTCGATGCCTTTCACACACGACTGATGGCTTCAATACCCCTCAAATAACCAAATAGTCAGTGTTGCCAACCTATTCATTAATTTTTCTATATCTTTTAACGTATATGCATCAAATTGGCTTAAATAGTCTTCGATACCATACAAACACGACTGAGGGACATCTCCAAAGCACGTCAGTTGTTACTGTGGTCAGTGGTGCAAAAGAAATGCACCATTCAATATGAGTGCAATACTTTATACGAAACATCACTTCGATTTCCTCATATTGTGCAGCTTACCAGTACCAGAAAGCGAACCGACTGGCCACTTTCTATGACTGAGTAAAA
Organism: Lepisma saccharinum; assembly: GCA_022664845.1. Taxonomy (NCBI): domain Eukaryota; kingdom Metazoa; phylum Arthropoda; class Insecta; order Zygentoma; family Lepismatidae; genus Lepisma; species Lepisma saccharinum. The sequence goes on along the minus strand of JAGDQP010002371.1, from coordinate 102,742 downwards.
AAATCTATGCTGTATTTCTGAAGGTGAGTTTACAACGATTCTTGCTTAGTTTTCTACAATTACGTTTTTGAAATACTCCTGTTGCACATTTTGTTCACAATATTCTGTGTTAGAATCTCGCTCACTTATTTTTTTGTTATGAGGGCCACGGTGGCTCAGTTGGTAGAATGCTAACCTCTGGTACTAGAGGTCGTAGGATCAATCCTTGCTCATGCCATGTGGGCTTGGTGGTGGGCAAACACGGTGCACAGGTTCTCTTGGGGTGCTCCTGTTTCCTCCCACTTTCTTCATTCCACCAATTCATCCCATCATTATCCATACGGCCTGAGCCATAGTTACCTAAATGCCTTAAAATAAATCCTTTTTTTAATTATTTTTTAATATAGTTAGGAATGTGACGATGTTACTGTACCCTTAGTAACTTAGCTGTTTAGATGATCTATGCCCAAAATAATCCGCATTTTTCTCTCACTCTGGTCAACATTTTTAACGTTTTCTCTCGATTAGCAATACCACATAAGTACACTCACAAGCAAAGAAGGTGTTTTTAACTGTGCGTAAAACAGCCGATCAAATGTAAACCGTTTACTACTCTGTATCTAATTATCAGTTCTAAAATATTCAAACAAGTCATTTTTCTACCAAGGATTCATTCACATGTACACTCTTATTCCACCGGACTGTCAATATCTTATTCCTCTATCGTTGAAAGTAGCGGGATGTGAGCAAAGCCAGTAGCAATGGAAGCCTTTCAACGCCTCGCAATATTATATTCATTTTGAAATGCGAGGTGCCATCTACATACTTGTGGTCTTTCGTCCACGAATTATTTATGCAATCTTTTCGCCGGTGGTTCCAATAGAACTTCCATCCTTTTACTAACAGCTGGATAAAGGTTCAATATTTCACAGCTGTTTTAGTTTCTCCTAAAAATGGCAGTTTTAAAAAAAAATGATTCTCCCATTTTGTCCAATCGGTATGATAAATTAGGGTAGTCTTGAAATCAATCGTAAATTTGATCACGCATCCAAAGTCATTAACATAAACCTATACCCTTTCATTATTAGTGCAGAAGCTATATGAGAACATTGATTATATATGTAGATAAAGTTTCAATAATAAAACCAATTTGAAAGATAGATAAAAAATGTAATTTATGTTTTGATAAGTTATACAAAAATGGAAAAAAAATTGAAGATGTCCAAAACAATACCTCTTTCTACCGTTATATAAAACAGTTTTTAATTTCTTGAGAAAATGTGTACTTAGAATCTTAATACAAATCGTAGGACCCATTTTGTCCAACAGCTTGCCTCACCATTCTTTTCAGCTGCCTACGTTTTAAGATTTCAAGATGGCTCTGTTCAGCAAGCTCTACAAGGTCAAAGGAACTACCACTATATTGCACGTAAATAACTTTAAAATAAGGTGAGGTAGTTCTATTTTGCAGTCCAAGTTTAACAAATCCACAAATTAACTACAAACCGGATGTTAAAATAAATCGAAGCTTACAGAAAAAATATTAAAAAAAAAAAGAACTTCACTCGGAGGCACGCTGTTCACAAAATCACCACTTCAACTGATGAAACTGCCTCTGGTTCATCCGGTAAGTAATTCGACTCCCACATCTTTGATGGTCCCATCAATCTGAACTGGGGGGGCACTTAACTTTTCATAATAATACTGTCTCCCTCTTAGTCGGAAAGTGATGAGCACTATATCCTTGGTACCCTTTTGAAAATTACTTTGAAACGCTAAGATCGAACTGAAGAAATTTATTATATGGAGGGGGACAGAAATCAGCTACTATGGAATATTTCGAATTCGAATTTTCTTTTCTTCCTTTTTTCTTTGTAAGGCATCCAAATGTTTGTCTCCTATCTTCTTATTCCCTTCATTCTCTATTGTTCTTCTTCCTTTAATGTATTCCTGATTACTTCTTAATTTTCGTTCGGTGTCATAAGTTAGAACTCTTAAGGAACTCTTTGTCTGTGTTCCGTTCTCGTCGAATTTGAGACGCATGTATGTAACATCTTCCCAAAGATAAAACTTCTCGTAAATCGTCAGTGGAAGGAACGAATTCGCATATTATGGAATTATTCCGTCTGGATTTGAATTTTCTACTAACTTATCGTATTCTTATTTCACAAACTTTGATGATCAGCAAGAACAATTTTCGTTATAGCAAATTTATTTATTACAATATTTACGAAATTAACTGAATGACGTATATTTGGAATCAAAAACAAGTTGAAATAAGTTATACGCAGTCCACTGAATGGACTGTGCATGTATGTTACCGCTAGGCTTCAGCTTCGACCATCCTATTTAGATGATCAAATTTTCGTTGGAATAATTGCGGCGAGACATTTCCAACGATACATCAACCAACCACCTTCCTGTCTAGTAGTTAAAGAGTTGAAAGTTGTCGACAGACAGGTTGAGGGTTCACAGAACTTGCTGCTGTAGCCAAAACGGGTAAAAAGTGGGCCGAATGATAAGTATGCCCTTTCTGTGCAAGTACTCCCGCGCTCAATCGTGCTGAGGGCCCTTTGAGCGCGGTGTCTCAGAACCTAATTTAACCAGAAGTCTCATTTTTCTTAGAAATGAAGGCAAAGTTCGTTTAATTATTGAAACAAACTGCTTGAGGAGCCCACAGAAAAAAAAAACACTTACTGCTTAACAACAGTAAACGCAGAAGTAAATGGAGCCACTCGTAGGTCAATGGTAGATTTACTGTCTGTCGGCTAAAAGATAACTGCTCGTTTACTAGTCAGTACAGTGAGTAATATATCTTCAACTCAATGACTTGAACTTTATTTAAGACCTTTAAGCTACGTTGGCTCAGGCCGAGTAGATGATGATGAAAGAATTAGTTGAATGAAGAAAGTGCCAGGAAACGGGAGAACCCCGAAAATCCTCGTACACGGTGTTTGTCCACCACAAAACCCACATGGCATGAGCTGGGATCGAGCTGAGGACCCCAAACACCAGAAGTGAGAACTCTACCAATGAGCCACCGTGCCAGATTTCTGAGGGGTACTGAAGGAGCACGTAGGATCGAGCTCTGTAACTGATCATCCATTGGTGAGAACTTCTCGCCTCGCGCTCCCGCACCTCAGAATATTGCCCTCATACAATTCCCTCTTCTGTATCCTCTTGGGTTAATTGTTGGTTGCAGGGTCCATGTTAGGCTGGTAGTTGTAGGCCTTAATTTCTCTGGAAGAATACCGAGTTAGTACTTAGTCTCACTGAGTGTTCTATCGCCATTGCAGATGAGTGATCGCCAAGAATCGCGAAATATCTGATTCGTGACCAGCTTACGATATATCTACTAGTTCAGACAAGCGTAAAATGAACAAATTTGACTAAATTATATCCTGCTTTAAAATATCAAGATTTCTTTCTTGTTGTTACTCAAAGTTTGTACCGAGCGGTCGTAATTTAGTTGGTAGAGCTTTCGAACGATCTGGTTCGATACCAGCAGCCTACCCTCTTCAGTTAGGTTTTCCCGGCGTTTTTCTATCACACACCAGCAAAAACCTGGATGGTATCTTCACCATAGATCCTGACCGCTTCCTTCCTGCATCCTTTCCCCTATCGTTCTGAGCCATAGAAGGCTAAAAGCCAGAAAATAAATTAAATTCAAATTTTGTAGTATTTTTTCTTTCCAGTTCTGTTAGTGTGGAGTCCACTAAATAGAGTAATTATATACTTTGAAGCTGTTTTAAATAATTCGCTATTATGTTGGAATCTAGTGTGTCAAATATATTAAAATCAAATTGATTTAAGGTGCATCGTTTGTAGGGTGAATTTATGCAACGCTACTTAATTAATTAGTTAAGGGTGAATTTATGCATGCGACACGATTTCAAGAATTGTCTAGGTAGGGGTTGTATAAAAATCAATTAACTTCTTGTTAATTAACTATTTATTATCCTTGTGTATATGGAAAACATATCTGTTTCTTTATGCATGTATGTACTGGTACATATTCGTCACAGACTACAAGAAAACTAAAACGTCTAAGTCTGCACAACGTAAGACATGTTCTTGGGGATGATGAGCTGACTTCAACGACACCAAGATAATGGAGATACATTCAGAATTTTAGGGTGTTTCAATTTCTAAAATTGAAGGAATAGAGTAAGATAGTCCCATGCCATACTCTTACGATTTTAAGTAAACTAGAAATGAAGATTTCAAAATATTCCATAATTCAGAATTAACACTTTTTCTCGAAATTTTTTGGTTAAAGTAGTGTCCCATATTCCATATTTGATTTCTAGTATGAATTCTTTGTAATTACGCATAAGTCAGTGAATACATTTGAAGAATATTAAAGAAAATGCTCAAAATGGTGGCAAAGAACTATATTTTTCCAGGGTTTCCATCGTAATTTTTATTACGTACTTAGAGGCTCCTTTCAAAATTTAAATAAGAATCACTTCGAAAGTGCAGAACTTTTATATTCATTTTTTATTTTAGGTCCCTCGATATCAAAACTATAGCAAATGGGACCTTCTATTCTCGCTCATTGTATCCTTCCGTCCGTCCGTGTCCAGAAATTAAATCTCAGGAAATATAAGGTGTAAATAGAGAGATGTTTGAGGTGCCGTTGGAACGGTCTTCACTAAACTAACTCAAATCCTCCGTTACAGTCTTGATTTGTGTAGTAGATTAGTGTTACAAACCATTCTATTTTAAAAAAAAGAATAATCAATTATTCAAATTGATAGCATTCATTTAGACCTAGTTCCACCGAACTTAGCTTAAACGTTATTCGAGATAATAAAAAAGTACTGTGAGTTTTCCCGTACCTAAGTACAACAGTTGTCAATGTTGCCAGTCTATTTTATAAAAATAATACTTGCGTGGATAAAATGCTATCAAGAGGCCGGAGTCTTTGCAATTGTTAGTAGTATTGTAGCTCCAAATTGTTTAGTTCTAACGTATTCTTTTTGTTAACACCAATTTTGCACTTAGGAAGTGCCAATAGCAGTAATTAGTCGCAAGTGTTAAATATAATATACAATTCAACTCAAGAAATTTTAAAGTTAGGGGTGCACTCGAGAATTTGGGGGTGACTGGGTCTGGGAGAATCATACCCGAAACGCCGGACTGGTAGTTCGACAACTGAAGAGAAGGAGAGGACGTTGTACATTTTTGGTTCCTTCGAAAGGCGCCAAAATTGAATATTGCTCCCTTGCAAAAGTACAAGTTGCATCTCTAGGTGTACGATGTGTGTTTACTAAAAAATACTTTAATAAGTCTTAGTACAAATGCAAAGTGAGCTTCTCCTGTTGGATTTTTCAGAAAGTTAGAAACAAAATACAATTTTACTTCATTTGTATTATGAGTTATACAACTAGAAATGCAAAAATTTTAAACAATATGTACTAAACTTTTCTCTTTTATGTATTGACATAAATGAATGACCTATTTCTTACTATAGTATACTAGTTTTCTTTATTGTCTGGCAAGTATTATAATAAAAACTGGATTGCATGATTATGGCAGTATGTTAGGCTCTGTTTTTCGTCCTATATACTGTTACTACCTGTAACCTGGTATAGTTTTTATAAAAATAAAACTTCAAACATTCCGCTATTAAGTGATACAGAGTTTGGAAAAATATATATCAAAGTGCAAATGCGGGTTGTAAAATTGGCAGTGAGTGACCGTAACTTCAATATTATATAATAAATAGTATTTTTAATATATACGTTTTATTTAATCGCGAACGTGATCCCCAATATTTCTCCTATCATATATGTCCATTTTTTTTAGTTTCTCGGAGATATACCGCAATTAATTTGTGACGCGTAGTATTGCTCGTTAATGTTTTACACAAAATTTATTGTGAATAGAAAAAAAAAGTTTTAAATATATTTTGTTCAGCATTTTACTCTAATGCACCACATGAAAGCACTTTAGTTTTCACCAAATATTCTGCAGTGTATAGTACTTTTTATATCCGAAGTATGACGCACTGATATAATTATGTAATCAATTTTTATAATGCTTGCCAGGGCGTAAGGACGATTATTAAGAAACAAATCAATAGTTTATGCCAATATAGAAAAGAACAATGTTTAATTTACCATTTTTCAAATTTTAAATCCTACATTTTTAGCTGAATAAATCACTGTTAAACTCAACTAAAATTGTATATATTTGTGTGACCTTTTAAATAACTCTGAAACAGAAACTAATTACGCATTTGTACTAATGACTGTTTTTCATTTCTTTGTACACACATAAATTGTATACCTTCGAAGAATCTATTGCACTAATTAAAATAAACCCACGGCAAGTCTCAGTTCGTAGCATCGAGTATGACGTATTGCTGACATTTCTTCATAATTATGATTTGTCAGTCAACCAAAGGTCTTGAAATAGTTCTGAGTATCCTATTTATTCTATCTTGGCCACAAAAGGGCAGAGGACTCAAGGAAATTAATTACAAGGAACACAAATTAAGTATCATTATCGAGAATGATGTTTGAAACATAGTTCTGTACCATAATGACACAACGAATAGAAAGTCTAAAAGAAAAAAAGAAGTAATCAAAACAAAACGAAGTATATAAAACTTATTTGTATTTCTCTTATTAATTAATTATGAATGTTTTTCACTCTCTTTTCATTACCAGAATTTTCTACTAATTATCTTTTAATTATGAATACATAAACTTTACTTCTTTCTAGAACATTTTGATAACTCCGTTTTCAATTTGCGTCAGACAAAATTGTAAAGTTTACTTACAAACAAACAAATAAATAACGATATTTCCCAGAAAAGTAATTAGCAATTAATTTTACTAATTAAAACAAATATTTTGTCTTATTCTTATTTTGTCTACTTTCACAGCTTTGCAAATCAACAAATTATGACATCAAGATTTGTAGGCTTGTATATAAAGAGAGCCAATTAGATATAAAGTAATTAAATAAAGTTATAAAGTAATTTGTAGTTATGTCTGTCTGTCTGTCTGTCTGTCTGTCTGTCTGTCTGTCTATCTATCTATCTATCTATCTATCTATCTATCTATCTATCTATCTATCTATCTATCTACCTACCTACCTACCTACCTATCTATCTATCTATCTACCCATACTGTGTAATTTCGGAGCGAGAGAAGCCCAATTACAACGTAACAAATAAGATCTAACAAAGCAGTGTTGTGCTTTTAGAAAGGAAAAAACTTATGCTAGATTGGTAGCACTGATAAACCAATAAGATCAACCTTTAACTCACAAAATTGACTTTAGTGCTACAACTCGACCTTACTTTCATACGTCGCTTATGATTTTTAATATTTTTAATTTGCCATTGTAAGAAACTGGCATCCAGCTGGAAATTGGACTTACTATATCTCGTGAAGAATCAATTTTTAACAAGACTCATACGAATATATTTTATTGTATTAGTCTCAAGTGTCCGTTTACTAAGCAGATAACACACGTTACAATCCATCCCACTCTGAATATATTTAAAAAAAAAATCATTCAAAAAGCACATTTCTATTTTAATCTCGTTTAATACTGGTCGATTTCAGACTCGCCACCAAAAAATAATGAACTTGTTACTTGAAATGCAAATCCTTTAGCTATACCTCTCTTTCTTTCTCATACTTTTCCTCTCTCCCTACTAAAAGAGCTTAAGTGCATAGTCTCTCATATTCCCGGAGGATATTCCGGTTTGTTCACCCGTTCTGATGGAAACACTCGTCCTTTTCCCACGACTATGATTTATGTTCATCCATGTAAGATTTTACACGTCTTTAAAGTGTTATAATTCTGCCTTTTGTTCCAACTGCGATTTGTAACTAACACCTTGAGTGCTAAAGGATTCATTTTTACTTGGATATTTAGATCCATGAATAGAATAAATTATAGTATTTTTATGTCTAGTTGGTAGGATAAATTTACTAACAATTTTGAAACAAATCTTAGCGTAAAATAGGATTAATATTTGGGGTTTGAATTGTTAACACTATTTCTCTTTCTTAAAAGAATTAAAAATAAATATATAAGTTTATAATACCCTATATTATAGTTAATATAGTGTATTTTATTAAATTTATAGTAAAGAGCATCTTTATTAGATGAATTACATGAAAGGAAGATAAAATTCATAGATTCTAGCTGCTAAACATCACAGTATTTTGAAGTGTGCATAAGAGAAAACAACCGCATAGCAATTTTAAAACTGCAAGTAGCACATTACCATAGTTATCGAAATGAGGTTCTTGAAGGTCATATGAATGTCTAAAGAAAAAGCAACTATTACATTATATGATTTAGCCTATGCTTGATGTTATCAGTAGCAATGTGAGTTATTGGTGATATGGAAAGCAAAAGGAAGAATCTTAGTGAAAACTGCCCTAGTACCAGTACAACAAACCACAGTATTCAAGAAATGAGAAAGAATATGTAGAGTGAGTCTCATAATCTAATAATATCAAGGCAAAAAGTAATGGCAGTTGGCTAACGTTAAATCGGAGCTAGAAAATAGAAAATGGAAACAGAAATGTTTGTTACGGAATAGCTACTGTTACAGAGTTATTATGATCTTGTGGGTGAAACTCTAGCATGTGTGGTGTTTGATCAGAGTGAACCTACTAATACAATGGTATATAAAATGACGTTGTGGTATGACGTTGACAACTATGTGATGAAAATAGGTATTATTTCAGCATACTGAATGGCAGATTTGCCAATGGGTTTGAATTTTGGAATTTTATATGTGTCATTTATGTATCTAAGGCTCAGGTCGGGATAGGAGAGGGGAAAGGATGCGGGAAGGTGCCAGCCAGGATCAGCATTTACCTGATGTGACCGATGAAGCCCGTAATAATCTGATAGAATGATTGGTCGCTGGGATTGGACCCACGATTTCCTGAATGTTAAGTCAACGCTCTACCACTGAGCCACGTCAGCTCGGCAGAAACACACGGATATGATGATTCATTTGTAGGTTTATCTGTCTTACCGCTGATATTATTAGTGGATCTAAATCTGTATGTTTCCACAGGAATAGTTAACGAGCCGCTAGTGCGAGCGGCAACAGAAATTACCCAACAGGCAACAGTGGTACTATAAGTAAGTTTATGCTACTACTAATGGTACTGAATAACATCTGTTGCCCCACGCAGTAGCGGCTCGTGAACTTTTCCCGTGAAACATACATAGCTTTAGTCAATCCTAAAGATTCTTTAAGATTAGTCCACAACATTCTTTCACTACGTAACTTCAGAATCATTTCTTTGATTTAAGTCATCACATTGTATTAGTAAGTTCATAACACATACCGTATAATATTCGTTTTTATGTAGTGAATGCATAATGAAATAGCACGTGAAATCAAGCTTAGAGCTGCCTTTGTTTTTCTGTTTTATCGGCTTAAATAGAACTGGTACAGACACCATGGGAAAGCCCCTAAGAGACTACTTTCCTTGTAACCGAAATGATAACCTTCTTCAAATGATGTTAGACTATTGTATTAGACACAATGGTAGGCACTGAGGTCTATCTTGCTAACGATTAATGACGGATTGAAGGAAAACCAAATGCTTTAAGGACGTATGTTGTGCGTAGCACTTTTGAGAATAGACTTACGAATGAAGAGCACAGGAAAAGAGCGTGCTTAGTCAATTTTCTTAATTGTACTATAGAGCGTTATAAGTGACCAAAATTACCATTGCGTTTACCCGCACATCTAATAAAGATTTGCTTATAATAGACGACTATGCATATTCTCTGTATCTATGATAATTTGTTAAAAGGACCTTCAAAGAACAAACAGATGGTCATATTACCTCAATTTGGCCAAATATGGACAAAGCCCGAATGCTCTTCATATGGAAAGCCAGAGAAAGACTCCTTCATAAAATCTAATTATAGGTTTAACTAGAATCGCTTTTAGCCTTGGAAAACTTGGAAGATTATCACGTATCCATAGTAAACGTACTATGCGTTTTTAATTTCGTACGTTACCTGTTTTCCTTCTCTAGCATCAAAAAAGACCAACTTTGAAGTTTTATTGTCACACCTAAAACCATGTGAGTTTGATTACTCATTCTGAATGTATTTATGCCCTTTAGGCATTTCAAGCTCAGGCTTGGATAGGGTGAGGAAAGGTAGTCGGTGAGGATCATGTATTATCCCAGAACTTGTCTGTGACTCAAGAGAAATCCCGGAGAAACTTCAATCAAGATGGGCGGTGGCTGGGATTGCTTCCAAAACTATCTGATTGCAAAGTCTACCAAATGTGCTACGGCCGCTCGGTATTGGCTTGGGGATTGGGTATACACTACAATATATTCTATTCTCTGTAAACCAAAAATAAAGTTTACATCGCTGTTACTTGAAGGATACCTTTTAGACTATTGATCGCATAAATTTGACCAAGCAAAGATATATTTTAGTGAAAGAAAAGTTTGTTTCTTTTCTACAATAAAATATGGTAGGTAGTAAAGAATCAGAAAAATACAAAAGGTGCTAGACAATCATCCGTTTTACAAGCTTTTCCTTTACTCACGATGGTTCAATCGTGTCCTCAAATCTTGCATCATTAATTTAACTCATTTTCCGACTTCATAGAATGAAGAAATTTTGCACAGCGAGCTAAGGCGGATGGCATTGCAATATTCCATTGTTACGTTCATATATGTTTATATACTAAGGTATATTTTATTACATGAACTTCTATATCCTAAAATAAATAGTAGACTGCAACGATGCTGCGTTTCACTGGTTGCAAAACACTTTAGGTTTGCATTACAAAACATCAGCTTAGAATGTAAAGGGTAAGAGAAAAGTAAATACACACCAAAATAACTCGAAAAATAATAATAAAAAAAATATTTAAAACATACTATCGATAAAAAACGAAACAAAACAACACGCACCAAAAAATAAATGATAATTTTTGTTTCCAAGAAAATTACTTTAGAAAAAAATCTATTTATGTATGACTTTAAAAAAACCGCATGGGGCGCGCTCTCATATACAATCACTTTATAAATTCTTCAATTGATGCACTCCATGGCTTTCGTTTTAGCATTTGAATATTTTAAATATTTTGTGTAACTCACCGGGTATATTTTGTGCTATATTATAAAAAAATAGATTTATCTTTTTTCTATTTCAATATCACTTACAACCCTTGGCTTCTAGGGATCTCATATATTTTAATCGAATAGTACAGTCTTATACTCGTAGTATCGAAGGATTCCAGTTAGCCGTCATTTGTGGCAAACCAAATAGAGCATGGGAATCTAGTTATCTCCCTCCTTCCCTGATAGACCTTCCTGTCTCCACCCGCAGATAGATGGATAGATATAGCGTTGTGTTAAAATATGTTTGACGATATAATATTTGCAGCTATGGTCAAATCCCAGGAGATAGGAACGAACGAGGTACGGAAAGAACCATACAGGGGCTGCATACATTCTTTTCCCACACTCCTTAACCTCTGTTCCATTCGAGAGCTGTAAAATATGAGAAGAAAAAGAAAGAAAAAACTGAAATCGATAATCTGATGGGATATTTTGGAAGTTTGGTTGAGAATCCGTACATCTGGAATTCACACACATAAAAAAAAATAACTGTAAAGAGAAAGAAGCTTAGAAGCAAATACATGCATGAACACTCTCCTGTATCCATATATTAAATTTCTGAATTAAACCTAACTGATGTGAAATATTGCCAAGACGAAGTGGTTATTTAAAAACGACCTCGGTATTGGTTTCATCCAAATAGCTTGTTTTCTACCACCTCTGAACGTAAAATTAATAGAGCCCATAAATTTGGCTTCAGTTCTATGGTTAGCTATCGTAGTTCATGAGCTATCAATCCTTGCGTATTTCTCGTGTAGCGTTGAGGTTGATTATCAAAGACCTTTTACTAAAAAAAAGCAAGCGTACATAGCTTGAGCGTTTATTTTCTTCTTCTAATAATAATAATTTAATTCCTAAGACTTGTAAATAAGGAAATAACTAAAATAGCAAAACGAAAGTGAAAGTTTCAACGTTCCTTGTTTTTCGACTAACAATTATTCACCTTTGTTTGACTAACAATTAACACCCCTTCAGAGTTATGATCAAACTTGGAATGGGGTATTTGCTTGGCTATTTCCAAACATTCAGTTTAAAATGGATTATAATAGTTAGTTGTATGTCTTTTGTCGAAAGGAAACGTAGATTCCTTGGAACCTCAAAGGAAATACTTGCATCGAATCATGAAAAGAATTTGCGTAAACCACAATCACAGAAAGTAAAATATATTACGTATACATCCATTGTACCGCCTATTCGTATGTTAATATTGCAATACAATATTAACGCTGGTAAAATATTCCAAGATAGAATTTCCGCAGACTTGTTATCAAACAACACATTGACGATACATTAACTATTTACAATAGACAAACTATATTGTTAATATTATTCACACATCTTGACATTTCTAAACCAAAGCTACAGCAGAGATAAAAGCAACTCAATTTCCAATGGGTTTATCCTTAATTAAACAATTTCTCCCTTATGCGAGGCTAACATTTCAGGACTCGTAATACAGTTACGGAATACAGTTACGGAATACAGTTACGTAATACTTGTAATACAGTTTGTAAAGCTGCGTTTAGTGACAGAGAGGTTGCAAACTCTCATTGGCTGATTTATAGGAATTCTCCTTGCATTGTCTTGGTTCACGTGTTAAACGTGCATTTCATCCACTAACGACCGGATATTTCCTTATAGTCATAACCCTCTGTACATAAAATCTTATGAAAGAGAGTGAAGGATAACACATGTAACAATTTACTCTCTTTTCCTTAAAGTTTGTGTCATTGTTACGCCATCAGCTAAATTCCAGGCGTTCTCGGTTAGCGTGACTGTTGCTAAACGAATGTTTTCGTATAACACAAACCGTTGTCCCAACAGCAGAAAATGTGTGATCGCTGATGAATCGAATTTTAAGTTGCCAAATTAAAAACCAATGTTTTTATAATGCTAGTTATCATTGGCAAATAGCGGTTGGGATACTAACTACTTTTCACAGTTGGCCCAATATTTTTTATTGATGGTTATATATTGTTATATAATATAAAAAGTATACAGAAAAGTGAACAAACAACTAGAGACAAAGATACCTATGCTATTCGCAGAATCCAATAAGGGAACCATTCAAAATTTGATGGAAAATTTTCTCCAACTGGTTGTATTAGTATATAAAACAGACAAACAAATGAAGGTACTTTGAGCTTTACAACACTAATTAGTGATAAAATGACTCTGAATTTGTATGTAGCGTAAGTGTACATTACAATTATGGGAAACGATTGTGTAAAATTTCCTATGCTAGTTTGCCAAATCGCGTAATTCTACAGATGTTGAATAGATGGTTGTGTAAGATGCTCTTTCCACGGGAGAGAAAACGCATACCGGAAAAAACATCCTGTACAGTGACCCATTCCACATACGAAGTTTCGTGGTAAAAGGACTAAAATAAACTAACGACACCTGGCGTCACTATCCATAATTGCGTGAACACGCGTTACGTACAAATTTCGATTATTTTAGGGGGTCCTTCCTATGTATCACGTTGTATGTTGCGTTGACGAAAATTAAACTTTTTATTAATACTCTTACGTCGTTAATTCATTCAATATAAATTCGATTTAAAACTCTAATGATCTAACTAGTATATTATACCTCTTTTAACTATATGCAGAATGTATCGAAAGTGATGCTAAAAAATAAAAGATTGAATTTCGTGCAAGAAAAACTTCTTATAAAAATCGTTTAAATCAACGTCATCGACAAAAAAAAAGATGTCCAATTCCGAGCTCAAATCGGACATCTTTTCATAAAGTTATGAACACTAATATTTCTAGATAATTTGGAAATAGTACTTTAAAGTAAAAGCATATCGTTGGAAATCTACTTGTATCCACAGGGCAGATTAAGTAAGAGAATATGATGTCATTGTCTTGACAATTTTCCCATACTTCTACTAACAATGCAGTATCACGGAAAATCATAACGATACATACCCCCATTTTTTTTCACGTGAAGTTAATGCCAAATTATCCTTCCACACAAAATGTTAGCTGCGGATACAAAGTACAAATAGGTAGAAAAAAATAGTAAAAAAATTAATTGTTGATACTAGCTTCATGAATCAGGTTGGATACACTGCTCGAATAGTATGCGAAGACTGGTGCTTCGCCATTTCTGAAGGAGAAACAGGAGCGTATTGGCAACAAGCAGAACGTAAGCGGGCAAGACACGACCTCTCTCTCTCTCTCTGTATATATATATATACATATATTTATATATAAATAATAAATCACAGCCATATTCAATCCACTACTGGATGAGGCCTCTCCCCGAAGGGAGAAGTTGGTCTACTGCTGCCACGCTGACCAGACGGGTTGGGATATATAT
>JAGDQP010002371.1:46312-88186 GCA_022664845.1 Lepisma saccharinum | reverse complement strand
TTTACTGCTGATATGGAACGCTGCAGTGGTTGCACTTGTTGTAAATTACGTGCGAATAGATGTGTAAGGTAATCTTCCACCATATCAAAGCGAAAAACATAATTCGAAAAAGGTTCCTGGAATGTTGAGGTAGAATCCATGAGTCGCGTACTTAGCGAGAGTAACGCTAAGACCAACAATTCTTTTAGACATTCACAGTCTTAAGCATGTAATATCAAAATACACTCACCTATTTGATCATATTTTATTAATAATATGACACCCAGGTCCCATGATCTAGGTGGGAAAAATCCCAGCTCCCGTGATTCAGTCGACTATGATTGAGATATCTCAGGATTTCCCAGTTTCATCACCCGAATTCCGGGATAGTGCTTTAAGGAAGCGCTGATTCATGCCCTATCTGTTCCTGGTATGAGCCAAAGATGCCGAGAGGCAATAAAATAAAATGAATTGCGGGTTTATTTTATCGCCTGTAGGTATCTATGGCGCAGGCCGCGATAGGAATTTAGTGAGAATATGGGGGAAAGTCGGCCAAAGCCTTTGTGAAGGTAGAGTCCCGGTATTCATCTGGTAACTGGCAAGGAAACCCTGGAGAACCTCAGTCAGGATGTTTGGGCGTGGAACCACTGAATATTCTAACTTTCGTGATAAGGACATCAGTCCGGGAAGTGAAATTAGTGAACAAATAAAGCTAATGGAAGACAGTATAATAAAGCTTGTAGAACAACATCCGCTAAGAGTAGACCTTACTGTTGAAGTTTCTCTTAATATCGAACAACAAGATGCAGATTCAACGGATGATGAACGTGACATCGATACGTCAATTTCATCAGAATTAGTTAATCAGTCAGCTTGTGACATTATTGTATTCAAGAAATCGGAACCAATGCTGTCTTTGAGTGATGATGTAAATTATCCAACACGTACGTCGTCGGCTTTAACTTATGCACCAATCCCGGAGACAAAAATCGAAAGAATATACCGGCACAGATTATAGAAGAAAAGCAGTAAAATATTGGCTCAACGAAGGTGGTCGGAAGAGATTATCCACAGTCCGTTCAAAGTTCGGTTAGTTACGTCCCAACGTTTCGGTTGGTTACAAAATAGGAAAGCAAACACAGTAGAGTGCAAGAAGAAAATATATGAAAATTTGTTTGCGCGGTTTGTGGAGACGAGAAAGAACAGGCTAAGCGTATGTGATGAAGATTTAACAATATGGGCGATGGCATTTGCACACAAAGAAGCAGTATACAATTTTGTAGAGCACTGAAAACTTTTCAAGAGTCATCATAGAATTAAAAGCAGAAAAATAACCAAATTCATCTCCCGGTCATACACGAAGGACTAGCTGAAGCTCCAAAAATCTGCAACTCATTTTGTCGAATCAACAATGAAAAAGCTTGCTGAATATGTACCATCGCCAATTTTTAATACAGATCAGAATGGCTTTGAAAAGGAGATGAGAGCTAGACGCACATTATCGTTTGTTGGAGAAAAGCATACGGAAACCATGACCCAGTCAATCAACGCTCTCACTCACTCGTACACAATCATGCTTACAATAAGCATGGATGGTTTGCTGCTTCCGAAACTGTTCATAGTTGACAAGAACTGACGGGAAGTTTTGGCCCTTCAGATACTAAACAAATGTTCAAAGCAGAAAACATTATTGTGAAAGCTTCAAAATCCGGTAAAATGGGTGGGCGAGAATTAAGAGAATGGTACCAGAAATCTTTCTTCCCTTTTACAGAAGATAAGTACGTTCTACTTTTGAATTCGTGGACAGCATACAATGATAGCTCCTGTTTAGATAGCTCCGGAAAGACAATTGAACTTTTTCCAATTCCTCCTGAAACTACAGGAAAAATGGAACCTTTCGACAATTTTTTCTTCCGGCAATGGAAATCACTTTACCGGCGACTATCGGAATTATTAGTAGGTCTTGAAGATTTACAATTTGCACTTTTTCAGAGGAACAATATTTTTAAATTACAATCCTTCATTCATTATCAGTTTAGTTCCCCACGATTCCGCGACATGATAAAAAATATTCGTGGTTTTCTACAGGCTATACATCGCAGCGACCTCCAGATTTGGCCACACCTCAACAGTTCCGCTTGACGAAGGAAACCACAACATGTGAACGTGGTGACTGTACTTTAAGTGTACTGCTTCGTTCTGCATGGTGGACTCATTTGTGCTTTTATCACTCCATCGGGTTCAATCACTCCTGTTATACGTTCATAACATAATCCCGTTGTGTGCCTGTGTTCCACTATTTGCTTACGACGGTGCATTGTTCAGCGGAAACCCTTTACCAACCTTTGTGCAAGAAAGGCTAAGCAAAGATATTTGGTCTGTAAGTAACACCATTCCATGTCTCTTCTGAATCTTGCATTATAGATAGATATTTGGTGCTATGCATATAGCAAAGCAAAAGTAAAGCATCGGGGATCTGGAAACTAGCAAACGTTCCTTTGCTAACACCTCTAACATCTATCATTTCAACGTTAGGGACTTGCAATTTAACGCGGCATCGTCACAAAGGACATCGTCTCCACAAATAGTGACATAGTTCCAACGCATTTATTATAGCGGAATTTATGGTTCAGAGAGATTTTCCTACATAGATTTTTCATTGTCACGGAATTCATATGGTTTAATAGGGCATGTCCCCTCTCAGAAGCAGCATTCTCCAATCATACAATTTGCTGCAATCTGTGTATTGGGTTCAATTTCGATTATCGGTTGCTAAAGCAACACGACCTGCGTCATTACGTCTGGATATATGACGTCATTTGTGACAATACCGCTCAATAGCTCCGAAACTACGTATTATTTCGTAACCATCAGAGAGCCATTTTTTCTTGTTTTGATGTACGGAAATGATTTCCGAATTTGCGCCTTAATTTCAGAGTTACCATATGCGTCTATGTGCCTTTCGAGGGAACAATGTTGCCGACGCCTTTTGCCCCAAATGTGCCTCCGGGAAGATCACCAAACATCATCATCAACATAAATGACAGACCTTATTGTGAGACTACGGTTACATTTTTTCTGGGACAATAAGTGCACAAAACAATTTCATAGCGGTCGCAAGAATCTATGTGCATGGGATAAATTCGTTGGATTCCTGCTGTGTAATTGATTTAATGCCCATTATTTTCTTTCTTTCATAACTGGTTGTATATTCCTCTTTGCATTCTGTATGTAATTTCTGTGATCATGAGCTGACATGCGGTAGAGATAACTCTGGGCAAGGAACAAACAAACATCGCTTGCAAGAAACAAAAAATGATTTCTTTTCACTAGTTTCAAAAACTGATTAATCTACATTCATTTTTCTGGTTGGAAACAAATAATACGATAATTACGATAAATAATACACGATAATTACGTAATCCCTACCTTTCCATACACAAAAATGCTATAAAGGTTCATGGTTCCACTTTGTTTATGAGACACCAAGAAAAAGGTGTAATTTCTGCAATTTTTTAAACCTATTTGTACTTTGTATCCACACCTAATATTTTGTGTGAAAGGTTACTTTGGCACCAACTTTACGTGAAAAAAAGGGGTTAGTTTCGGCGTGACCTTCCGTGATACTGCCTTGTAAGCTTAATGATTAAAAATAACACTACACCTGCTTATTTAATATTTGGTATCCCCTGTGGATAAAAAACCTTCCTCTCATTTATATGAAGCACACAAACAGTAGTGTAAACATTAAACAACATATCGAAGAAAATCCTTTAAATATACAGAATTTGTAAAGGAAAATAACAATGAAAGCCTTTACATCGTTCATTAATTTATGTGATTCAAAATGACAAAATTTCAACAACTGCATCCCTGATTCAAGAAAACTGACAGATACTTTGAAACCTTTTAATATCACAACATAATATACAGAAATGAAAGATAGATCAAAGGCGACTGACTTAATTTTCTTATTAAAAGTCAACGTTTGAGATTTATATTGTCGTGTTTCCTACCAAATTATTTTGAAAACACAACAACAAAGTCCTCAAGTGTCGAAGTATTGAAAAATTAAGATAATTTACATTATTCCTAATCTTATCAAGATTGTAACAATTTATAAGAGCTTAACAGAAAAATAGTAAGTTACATTCTCTTCATAAGTATGAAATGAAGGATGTAATAATACAAAAAATAATAAATATACACTCACTCTCAAAACGTTTATGGACACTCAAGGGTGACAGATTGGCGCAACACTTGCTTTTTATGAAAAGTTCTGAGCATCCCAGGAGAACGAAGATTATAAAGATTAATACTATTAATGGTAGAAGAGGTGGATTGTTGTAGATCTTCATGTCAACAATAATCGCAGTTATAACAAAGAGAAGTGAAGTGAGTTAATTTCGCGGACCGGGTAGCCGTGCGGTCTAAGGCGTTAGGCCAACGACTCGAAGGTCCCGGGTATGAGTCTCAGAGGGGCCATGGTTGTCTTTTAACTCAAACGTGACGGATAATCGTGACGGACCCAAGTCAACAGTTACTAGACAGATCCATACAAAATAAAGTTTACCAAGTGAGTTAATTTCCTAATGTCAGGTATGTTTACATAAAATATATCGTTGAATAAAAGAAATGAAAGTTGGAAGAGTGTTGGCTTCCCATTCGGAGGATACTGGATTTGATCCCAGCGGTTGACCATCCTGACTCATGTTGTTGCAGGTTTCTGTCTGTCTCACAAGGCAAATTATGAGATTGTACTTTTAAGGTAGGCCCTGACTGTCTCCTTCCTTGATCTCTTCCCCTATTCTATCTCGGCCTGATCCATAAAGGACTAAAGACTTTAAATAAATTCTACTTCGTTCAATAAATAATATAATATTTCTGTGCCATAAATATAACAAAAGTAGAAATGCTCTTTACACAGCACTCATAACATTAAAAATACCTCAAGCGTTATCATTAAATGCATTGGTTTAAAAAACCTACAACAGAAATAGAATATCCCCAGCAGGACAAGGCTAGTAGGATGGTATTGGACCAATACTAGACCAGTAAGGCAGATATCGATCGATCGTGATTGTCCGTTCTGCAGCAATATTGAGGACATTCGCGTGATATGATATTTTGGCATTAAATACTATTCTTAAAACTTAAGTAACATGTATTTAAACCAAGAAATGAGGAATGAAAAGCTTGGTAGTTTAAAATACAAAGTTTAAAGAAATATCGCTGTCTGAAAATCGCACCTCGCAATACCGATTGACATCGAATGCGTTATCAATCCATAACGTTCTTCAACATTTTTGCCCGATATCGATTAATATCGGAAGAAGTTATTCTACGACAGCGATCATTATCGATCTCCGATACCGATCACGAATCGCCATCCATCTTCGCTAATCGGCCGATATCGGCAAAAATGTTTGTCATTCGTTATTGACCAATCTGAGATCCAATATCGATATACTGCTGGGGATATAACTAAATTCCCTCACGAAGATCTATTTTATCCTATGAAATCATTCAAACACAATTATAATTTCGTATCAAATATTGTCTTAACGCACCTCCTAAGGATTAAGGTCTGTAAACCAGGTTGACCAGCATGAAAGATAATTGAGGATAAACCACACTAAAAGAAATGAAAGAAACTGCCAGATAATATAAGTAGGTGAAAACTGAAGACAAATTTCACCATCGTGAAAGTAACATTGCTAAAGCTGAGATATCACGTGATAATTAAATATCATACCAACACTAAAATACGAGTAGAAAATAACGAGGCAGAGAATACAAAATAAACAATAACAATATACAGTACGTATGTATTTTCATCTTCATTTCCTTTCAAGGTTATGACGTGTAATTCTAAATGAAAAGAAAACTAACAATATTATTTGGCTCTATAAAATTCAATACCGTCACAAAAGGTTCGTCTCTACCATGTACAACTCGCTCCACAGCGTCGGATAAAATGAACTACCAATTTCGTTACACCGCAGGAGTTCATACATGTACGTGACCTGGGACCGCAGGTAACAGAGCTGAAAACCTGATATTACTCCCAGACTTCCTTGTGTTAGGTTCCTTCCTTTGTATCTTCTATCAAATTTCCTTTGTCTAACTGCGCGTCCTGTCTACCCCATGTTGGCAATTTAACGACTTATAAAGATGTTATTCAGATTCACTATGTCTTCTTTTGCTGGAAGAAGGAAGCACTTCTTTACGAAACAATATTTGTAGAGGGCGTCAAACTGACTTTAGCAGATAGAATTTGGAATGCAAGGGTTCACCCTTTTGGTCTTGGACACTAGAGATAATACATTGTATTAAAGTTATTCTTGTATCAAGAGATTGCGAAATGTCATCTCTGTTCACGCTTATACGTAAAATGAAACGAAAGTTTATAAACATGACATTTCACTCACTCCACTATTCATTACATTCATTAGTTTTGGAACGGTTAGAGCATTCATTTTGCGTTGATTATGTCAAATAAAGCGTTATGTTTAATTTTGTAAGTGTATTTAAATTTTGTTTTATTTTTAGACCCTTTTCCAACCTTTGCAATATTTTATTTTTAGTTCTTATCACCGAAGTTTTTTTTCTACATTGGTCTTTTATTTCTTTTACGGTTTTTCTACCAGTCACGTTATTTTATTATAAAGGTCCTCGGGGGCCGCTGTAATTCAACGGTCGAGCGCTCACCTCTGGTGATAGGGATTGTCGGTTCGATCCCTGCTCATGCCACGTGGGCTTTGTGGTGGACAAACATCGTGTGTATGAGTTTTCTCGGGGTACTTCCGTTTCCACCAATGCATCCATCCATCCATCCATTCTGCCTGAGCCAAAAGTTTTCTAAAGACCTTAAACATTAAATTCAAATTGTAAAGGTAGTTTTTTTTTCCTTTTTTATTAATAGTTTCAAAATGTTAGCACTTTAGAACCGTTGGCAATCGTGGACTTCCCATATTTTATAGGAACGGGCATAAGCCATATTACTGCTCTTGTCCATATAAATTGTCTTGATATAACGACTTTCGAAAAGAATGAAGTTATTTCGCTCTGCTGTTTACTTCGTAGATTTTCAACAGCAAATGCGGTCTTCTAAAATATCCTAACTTATTCAAAAAATGTTGTTGAATGTCAAACATGATTAGAACATGGTCAAGTACCTCCACTTAAATTAGTCTGAAAATCCAATTGGTTAAATTAATAGTTCTAAGTGATGATAATACGTCCTCCTGTTGCCAGTTTTTCGGTAAGGTAATGCAGGTGTTAAAAGCCACCAGAACCGAATTGGGAGGGGGGAGACTAATTGGCCTGCAACCCAGGGACCCCATTGCATAAGGGGTCCCGCCAGAATTAAATCAGTAATCTATGTAAATGACAACCACAGGAGCAGCACCGTCCAAATGCAGGGACCCCTAACATCACATGGTCCTAGGGGACCTCTATTCTAAATACTTCTTACAAGCATTGTCTTTTCTAAATCCTTAATTTGATCATATTTTATTCAATTTCGAAACGTAATGTACGTCAGTTAATTATTCGTATGTGAAGTGTTAGATGTTAATATATGATTAGGATATCAGAATCAGCTTTCTACAAGCAGACCCCCTGAAGATAACAAAAATAGTGTTTAAAAAATTCTCTAAAATTCAATGAGGCCACCGGAAAATTTTTTGTTGCCATTCTTAACACTCTGGTTGCCTCAAAATATATTATTTTTATTTACGTTAAATATAAATTACATGCATATTATACAACAATATATCATCATATTGAAATTAGACAAGAAGTAGGATGAATTACCATGCAATTAAAAAACAAGTAAAACAGCTTTTCCTATCTTCGAAGTATAGTTTTCAAACCAGAACGTCCAAATCAGAACAATTTAAAGCAAAGAACTGGTGGCCAAAAGTGGCCACCATGTGTGACTGCAGGTGGCCAAATCTAGTGATTGGTGACCCTGGCGCGCCAAATTTTGCATACTTTATTACATTTCCGCTTATTTATCCCTGGCCACTGAAATAAAATTTGTGATAAGTACATTTGTCTCTGTATAACATGTGTTTTATTACGAATATGTCAATTTTGAAGAATCTTGGGCTGTACATAAGAAATTTCCTCATAGAATTAGTAACAATGTGTTAGGTCAGTTATGTTTACTGTTTAATTTTTGAACAAGCTCACGTACCAGTATCCAGAGATTTACGTACCAGTACTGGTACGCGTGGCATAGTTTGAGAAACCCCGGTTTAGTGTAATAGTGTCTAAAACTGATAAACTTAAAGAGAATCGATTCGTGTTGGAATGAGTTTAGATTTATGCGGTAAGATACAAAGTTTTTATTTACTAGGTTTACTTTTTCTAATAATTTTAAAAATATTTAATCTGGTTTGTTTATATGCTATAAATCAGACAATTTTGAGCTTTGTGTAACTGCTTGTGGTAAAACTTATCATTTGCTTTCGTTCTCATATTAGATAAAAGGTCGAGAAAATGCATGTTCATTTGGCAAAATAATGAATTTTACAAGCGATCGAATTTTATTTACCGTTTCCATCAGTAATATGTGCAGGTAATTTGCTTCCCCAGTAAATTGCTTCTCCCACGGGCGCACAATGAAGTTTGGACAGCCCTGCACAGTCGATAGTTAATAGAAGCCCTTAACGGATTCAATAGTCCAGGGCCGCACAATAGCTTAATGCAGTACTGAGAGTCACGGGATAAGAGCCGAGAAATATCAATTGAGAAATAATTAAACGGTGCAAGTATTTTCTGTTCCCAGAATTATAAGTACTTACTGATTTGATCTGTTGCCAATTAAATGAGATAGAATCCAGGAAACGAAATCGGTACCATAGTTTAAAATAATAGTTGAATCCACGTCGTATTAACGTCTTATCAACAATACGTGATTAATTAAACGTGATTTTCTTTCAAACCGGTAACGGTTAATCAACGAAATAAACAAAACATTAATGTCAATATTCAAATCACCCCACTTGACGGTACTTAAAATTTTCCCAGAAATATCCTTAGTATATGTGCCTATCTCGGACATTCAGAGATTTGTATAATAATTCTATGCATTTACAAGAAATGTCTGAGGATATTCCCATACGGATATTCAGAGGATATCCAGGGGATACCTGTTCTATGTGAGTTAAGTCTACTGGAAATCTTAACGTGAAATTTTGTACACGGACAGATTCGTTAACATTAAACTAATACTTCTTACCATAAAGAAATAAACCATTCACCATTATCCACAAACATGTACTTTTCTCGCATCAATGATTTTTTGGTAAAATATATCGGTAGCATATGATTAGGAAATGCCATATCAGCTTTCGGGACGGGCGTAAGCCATACTGCTGTTACACCCCATATAATTAATTTTATCTTATCTGTAATATTAGTTTCAACAGTAATAAACGATTCATATTTGCGAGCGATATAAGGTTACGCAAATTAATCCTGACTGGCCTTCCTTGAAAAGAACATTAGAAATTTATTTCTAATTTAGACATAACATACTTCCAAACGAATTTAGTTTCATGTTCTGGCTAATAGACAAAACAACCTTGATTGAAGAAAAGTGTATTAAGCTTTTATTGCACAAAGTTTTATCATAATTTTCTTTTCCTCTGGTTTCTGAGTGGTTTTAGCCTTTGTAAATAGTATACCTTCCCGGAAAATAGTGATTGAATACTATTACAACATAGCGCTTTTTCGTTCAAATATAACAGACGGGCTGTTTAATTTATTCATGTTTTCTTTCTTAATAGAGCTGCAGATTCACAGTGTTGATTGAAGACGACAAAATTCTAAGACGTGAGATATGTTTGGAAACGTGCTTACGTACGTTTCACTTGCGTCTGCATTTTCTTTTAAACTCACGTACATTAATTTTCTCCTTTGTAATCTTCCTTCTGTTGCTAGATGGTTTGTCATCTTGTTGATTGATTCTACCGACAGTTAACCACCAAAGCTTTTCTAACTGATTATATCTGAATGCCAGGGTCTTTAATTAAAGCCTCGTCCATTCAGTTAGTAAAAATGCAGTTCATTTTGTCTTCAATTCTTTGATCAAAACCTTATACATCGAGGCATTCGTACTCATACACCAGGACTCTGAAGAAATGCATCGGTGTTGAAACAAGGAATGGTTACAGCATTGTTCCTAAATCTTTCTGGTCTCGCGGGCTACCAATAGAAATAAACACGAGATTAACTAAATTTTCGTAGTATCTCAAGCTAAAGTGTCAAATTTGATTAATCTGGATCCAAAACGTTTCACAGTACAATCTCTCCATTATCTTGCAGACATAACCTCATAGTGGGAGACAACAAATAAAATAAATAAATATATATATAATTCCCGGTAGGCGCGCCATCATAGTTTTTAGATTGAAATCAATAGCTTTTTGAAATCAAATTTATTATCAGCATCACCAGGCTGGGTGAACATACTAACTGCGACCTCCCTTACTGTGCATCGAACCCGATAACCACTCACACCGAAAAGAAAGCGTTGATCGTACGGTGCTAAGAACGAGACCCTACCCCGAATTCCTAACAATTGGCTTTTGTTTTTTTCGACATTCAATATATGCTGACCAAATCTATGAATCTATAACATAAAATATCAAGAGATAGCTCCAAGAAAATACAAATATACTTAGATGCCATATGGTAGAATAATTTTGTCTGACAACAGTAGTAAATCGAGTTTCGTTCGACAAGTGACGCAACTTGTTGCAAGCTTAACACATCGAGCCAAAAATGTTTAAACAACGTTGTATGAAGTTGTCTAGTTTACAAGCATTAAGGTTGAAATACTCTTGATATTTAAAGATAGAAATGCAAATAGTTGCCCTTGATGGAAATTGACCCGGGAACCTCTAGCACACCAATCCGATGCTGCAATCATTAAGCCATATTTTTTTAATTTGATTTGCCCTAAGCGGGCTACTTCTTCAACTTATCGTACCTTGTTTAAACTTTGTGCAACCTATTCTCTCTTAAAACTAAGTTAACATCACATGAAAAGAAACATCCATGCCCGAAGCGGTATTCAAACCCATGGTATGGCATATACACCATCCAATAGAGCAAATTATACTGATTATAATACACGGGAATCATAACCCCAATGAAATTCTAACATCACCTTTACCGAACTTGAAACACTGGAGGAAAAAATCTTTATCTTTAGGAAATTCTTTACAAATTTTAGTACTCAGAAATAGCAGTTGTAAACACTGAAAACAGTTACCGGGGGTTGAGGTAGAGTAAAACCACCCTCCAGGTATACAAGATGCTCTGAGAGCTATATGGAATGCAAAAATGACAATTATTTATTTATCAGATTAAAGGAAAATTTGGCTCCACTCAAATTATTTATTACACAAATTTCCAACCATCTCAACAGCAATAATCACACTTCAGATTTGATTAACCTGGACCCAAAACGTTTCACAATACAATATCTCCATTATTTTCCAGAAATAACCTCATAGTGGAAGACAACAAATAAAAAAAATCCATTAATAACACAACTATGCTCAAAAAACAATCAACATTAAACACTCTTTCAACTTCAATAATTAAACATTGAAAAAACAGAAGCAAAATATAAATATCTGAGTATTTTGGACAAACGAGGAAGTCTTGCTTTACTTTAGATATTCTCCTGAAGGATAAACTTCCTTGTCCCCTTCGAATATTCCCGAAAGCACTATTAACTTTTGAAACTCTAAAAAGGGCTGTGGGGACTGAAAAACTACTAAGTTCAGAAAATCAAGTTATAACTAGATAAATAAGAAAAACAATAGTAATCAATTAGCTGGTTATCTATTTTGTTTATCCGTATAAAGGCAAAATTTTTCGATTTGAAAGGTAAAGCTACTGTTTATAAGCATTTTTTTAAAAGCTGGAGGATGAAAATTATCAAAGTCCAGAGAAATTTCAAAATGTTACTGAAAATTAATTATTTTATGAGAATGTATTTAAAAGCAAAGAGAACTTTTCAATTGGAGTTCTATTCTTCTGATTTACTTGATCCGAAAACACAAATAACAAAATTAAGTTTTCTTGATTGCCTGCAAAAGCATCAAATGAAAATACTTCTCCACAAACTTTTCTTAAACCGAATCTAATAGAAATCGCACAGAAAATCGATTTACTAATAATCCTTTAACTTGATGAACCTGTCTTCAACGAATACTGTGCACCACCAACCTTTCAGTAGCACCTGTGGATCAACCCGACTTCGCTAGTCCGGCAATGATCTCTCAATCAACATGGCACATGGAGTTGAAACAACTGGTATTCCCTCGGACAACTCGATCACTAACACCCTTTCAAAAGAAACGAAAAGGTGCAAAAGCTCCAACCAATCACATTCAGAATCATCTTCTTACCCCAGAGCACTGTTGAATCTATTTCTCAAATCTCGTGAAGAAAAAAAAAATTAAAAAAAAAATTAAGTTACCGAAACAGAACCTTCCAAATTACTCAACCCAACCATTTGATACCTCAAAAGATATTCTTTCCTCGACAGGCATCCAAACCTTTGCACTTCAAAAACAGCAAACCAATCCCAGATAAGCTGCTACATAACTCAATCAAGGAATTTTTATTTTAGTAATTAAACTTAATTCTATTTAGTACGTACTCAATTTCTTATTTTGCACTGGATTATTTATTAATATCTAATTTAAGGTCGGTCCACAAGTTTCCAATCACGAAGTTAATTTTACTACTGAAAAGCATATATTATTATCATTAATTTTAACTTACCTTTTATTTAGATGAGTTGTGTTAGTTTCATACAGCTTTATATATATATATATATAATAAATCACAGCCATATTCAATCCACTAGTGGATGAGGCCTCTCCCCGAAGGGAGGAGTTGGTCTACTGCTCCCACGCTGACCAGACGGGTTGGGAGAGGAGAGCCGAAGCTCTTACTTGTCCTCACGATGCTGGGTCAACACCGAAATTTTTTGAGCCCCCACCGGGAATCGAACCCGGGACCGCTCGCACTGAAGTCGAGCGCGCTACCGATTAGGCTACGCAGGAGCTCATATATATAATTTGTTACTAGATATAGTTATAATTATTTAATTCTTCTGTTATTTACCCTCGTAACCGTCACACCTTCACTTCATTCCAGCTTCTCAGAATTAAATTTACTTTCTCAATTGATGATACCCAATGCTCAGAGTAGTAATAACATGGAGAAATGAAAGACTTCCTCGTGTTTCAATAAACCACAACCGCTTATTAACAAATACAACCCACCATTTTCTGTGATTAGGAAAAGGCACAAGGCCGATGCTAATACCTCCATAACCACATGCCATATGAAGAACAAACTTTGAAATATTCTGCGGTATACAAATGGCGCGGCGCCACCATTGTCCTGTGATGCCAGATGGCTAACAATATTTGTAATTCAATTGTATGGCCAATTGTAGGTAATTCATGGACCAGAAAGAGTTTTGTAACAACTAAAATTAGGAGTCACTACACAGTCCGTTAGTACCTATTAGTCGTTAACAAAAAAAGAAAACGCAGTTTTTTTTGTCACTTGCAAGTTAATTCTCACATTGACAAAACGTGACAATTGGACTGAAATTCCAAAACTTTTGAACCTGATTAGTCTTATTTGATACATATTTTTTTAAATGTAAAGAACTTCGTAAAAATAACATTTTTCCCTCTAATGTTTCAAGTTTGGAAAATAGTGATACAGTGGAACCTCGATAAGTCGAATCTTGATAACTCGAATCCCTTAATATCTAGAATTGTATTAATTCACCTTCATCTATTATATTCCACCACGTTTTAATAAGTCGAACAAAATTAAATGAAAACCCTCAATAACTTGCATTTTGCTTGGTTTCCGGACAAGATGTTTAACCTCTGTAACTCGAAATCTCCTGCTAGAGAACCTCTACAAATCGAAGTTACAGTATAAATACCTCTAAAGGTCGAAGGTTCATTCAGGGAAAGCTTTTGTAAGTCGAAATTTACGGAGTTGGACAATCTAAGCCGAACCAGATCAAGCTTCAGATACTCACGTCACTGCCAGTACTGTCCCAGTGAGTGCCTGTTACGTCGTGATCAGCACGCAGTGATGCGTTTCATATATGATGGCGAAGCGAAAATACAGGACTCTAACTATAGAAGAGAAGTGTCACTCAGTTCCAACCCTCTATATCTCGAAGTTTCATATGATTCCTCTCAATAAGTCGAACGTCGGTAAGTCGAAATATTCGATTAACTCAAATCTTGTCATTTTTCTTTCAGATTCGAATTATCGAGGTTCCACTGTATTACAATATCAAGTTCGAAAAAAGTGAATTTCATTGGGGTTATAATTTCTGGGTATTATAATCAATATAAGTTGCTCTATACTATTCTTCTAAGCCAATCAGTTACTAGGTTCATTTCTGGGTTAGTTAATCAAACCACACGAGGCGCCTATAGTAAAAGGGTTGGAGTTGGCAAAGATTAGCTTACGGCGATACAGTCCTGACACGTGATAGCACTTCATCGCACTGAGACCACAGCAGAAGTATAAGGAATCCAAATTCAAATAAATTTCAACCTCACATAATTGCTTGTTCCAGCAAGCTTCAGTGAGTTTAGTGATAACAACCAAGTCACTTATCTTGTTCCAATAAGATTATTTCATGCTTGTTTATTACGTTCAACACAATATCAAGTTTCACAACATCAAAGCAAGTGACTGACAACCTTTTTGCAAGCTTGCATGCTATCTGGGATAATAAATGTTAGCAATGACGTCAATATGTTGCGTTGCTAGGTCAATTGTACTTAATCTGTCCAAATAAACGGATTACTAACGTGAAGGAAAGGTATGCCACTGAAAAATATGATCTTGAAGTATTTTTAGTGATATTAACTACTCTGATGATGAACTAACACGTATTGAAAGAATTACCAAAGCAAGGGTTGCTACGATAATAAATAGGTTTGACGTCAGATATAAATAATACATTGTCCAATCGTTAATCTTATAAACGATGTTTGTATGTGTTATCTGTTTTACATAAAACAATATTGGTATTTCTAAGATTTCTCAGGTTTAAGAATTCGTGTTTTCTCCATAAAAGATCTTTTAAAAACTAAGTCGAAATGTTTCTCTAATTTAGGGATAATCATCCTCTGATTATTTTTGTTTGAAGGGGAAACCAGTGGCAGAACGTTGTTATATGAATACTGATGATGCGCTTCGTCTACATAATTACTACAACGTACCGTAATTAATCATATTTGTGTAATAAAGAGGGATAAAGGAGATTCCATCTTTGAAAGACGTTGTTCTCTACTGGATAGGATTTCTTCCAACAATGGATTAAATAAAGTATCTGGGCTCAACCGCTCAAGCGCTGAGCTTGTTGGCAGGAAACTAAGCGGTGAAAGTGTACAGCACTCCCACTCTCATCCTACAATATATTGAAACTGGTAGATCTAATTGGCTTTAGTCTTAATGGCTTCTTAACATCTCTATCTCAAAACTAATAGGCAAATGAACGAAACATCAATTTTATCACTGTTCTAACAGACCTAGTCTGAACATTGACTAATAGACCACAAACAAATGACTTTATATTTACCATGGCTTGATGAAAACTATGTGAAGGGCATATGGGAAAACAATGGTAACCGCCATTTTTTAAAAAATGAGTTGAATACAGAAATGCAATGGTAACACTCATGTGAGCTGAACTGTGGAAACAGTTCTAGTTAAAAACAACAGATGGCAGCATATTGGCAATTTGTTTTGGGAAAGCCGCATATGCCGGCAAGGTAGAATGAATTTTCGTAACGTAATATCTAAATTCATGTTCAATGTGGGTTACCATTGTTTTCCCCCCCCCCATGTCCTTCATTTATGTTGTAAGATATTGCTCGACATAATGCGATTCTCAACACGAAATGTATTTTTCTTTGAATTGTATTGTGTTTTTTTATTATTTAAATGGGGTATACGTAACAGTTATTGATCCCTTTTAGACCACTGTCGTTTTGAAACTTGAAGTGCAGATCTGCAAAATTAATTGCACGGTGAAACAAATAAAAATGCAGAACATGCATTTTCTTTGTTAATATTTTTCTTCAAAATAGCAAAATGACGTATTGTTGGCTCTGTCTAATCAGTACTTGACACCCTTCATGCCCAGCTATTAGCCCTTACGCTCACTATACGTTTTCGAAACCTGAAGATATGTACGTACCAGTTAGACGAGACGAGTAGTTGGCCTTACTGCCAAATATTTGTTCCTATGAAGTCATGTACTACGTAAAAATGCTAGTCATTGTAGTTTTTGTGTCTTAAAGGTTAGAATGGCTAGGCCTATGTTAGAAATCTGAAAATTCTATTCTAAAAATGATGCTGACTATTTGCCTCCATGTCAATTAAATGGGCATTGTGGGAAAACGGCATACTAATCATTGGTACCCACCTAGTAGCAATAACTGGTATTAATAATTTACATAATGATACATCCTATGAGGGTCACCATCTTTCTAGTTGTTAAAGAAGGAAAACCCTACAGTAATTACATTATAGGAATAAATAACTGGAGGGAAATCAAAGTATTGTCCCTTTGCTTTGTTACGGTCTCCGTTTGTCATTTGTTTATTAAACTATTTATTCTGTAAAGATTCTTCTTATTTATTAATCTCAGGGTTGATGAATATTTCCGTGAGTCCCTTGATCTGATGATTTCAGTTCTTAATGCTCCCGTAGTATAGTTAGGGTGCCCCACTACTGGAATTTGAATACGGAGTTGGGGCTACAACTAACAGGAGTCAATCTGATGTCACACCAAAAAGAGCTTGCAGCCACAATACGGTGCAACATCAATGTTAGATAAATAAAAGAAAGGTAAGATTTAAGAGGGTTTATTTCATCACATACATTTCCTCTGCTGCGTGTAACGCCTATTGGGTATACACGTCCGCTACACAACAATCTTACTACACACGGGCATATTTAACATTCAATTAAACGCTAATTCTTTATATAAACTTGAACATGTGATAATTATTTCTTTTTAATTATAATTATAATCTTTTATAACTTTAAACATTGTTCAAACACCATCAACTAATAAAATGGCCCATTTCCCTACTTCAGCATTTAACCTGCTGCCATCTATCGTACACATTTTCAGCATATTATGAGCATATGCCCATATCAGCTTATCTGCTTAAATTTTGACGGATTAAATTTCTAACTTAACAAAACCTTCTTAAAATTATCACCTTAAGCACGAACAATAACAAAAATGATGTGTTTCGTGTGTAGAAGACATTGAGAAGGTATTTACAAGATACAAGTACAGCATTAACTTAGTGTGACAAACTAAAAATCCTGGATAAACCTTAGTCAGAAAGGCCGATCGTTGGGTTCGATTCCAGGACCTTTCAATTGCGAAGCTAATGCTTTTCTAACTCAGGTGCTCAGTGAGTAGGGTGTAAGATCTAGTAGTTGGACATCTGAAAATTAAATGCTTCCGAACAATCAGGTTTGAAATTAAAGAATATAGAGTATATTAGGCAGTTTTAATTCTTATGTTTTATCCAATTCCAAACTTCATTTGGATCTACTTATCACTTTTTTTTTTTTTTTTGCGTTTGCGCTTTGTAAGTTCAGCACTGTCCTTGCTACGTAATACGTTCAATTACGGTAAGCTTGCTGTATTTTACAAGATTCTGGATAATTTTAAAACAAAAACATGTAGACCCGAAATGAAATACCCTGTGGTTTAACAAACAGACTTAGCGAAATAAAGGTACGGATTACCTTTCCAGTGTATACTTCAAAAATAATGTAGGCCCTACATGTTACTAAAAACTCTCCAGTAACAATCTGCAGAAGTTTTAGTATTTCATGTTATTTCATTAAAAATCAAACAAAACTGCAGAAACTTTTTGTATGTTGAGGTGAACAGTTTCATTTGTAAGTTCTGTACATAAGTATAATGAGAAAGAAAATTATTTTCACAGTCACTAATGCAAGTCTAGTCAATATTTCCTGCTGCCATCTTTATTACTTCTTATCTTAACAGAAATGGGAAATATTCGCAGTAAATAGGAATTTCGATCTTTAGTTGGCAAATACAAAATTCATTAAAATGTAACAGCAGTTGAGGTATCAACTTAGTTTATATCTTCGGGGTTAAGGTAACAAACTTTTGGCCTATAATAGTATTTGGATCTATTGATTTTTATGTCTGGCAACTTATTCCAGTCAGTAAGATGTATAACTTTTATTTGAGCAACCCGTGTTCAAATATCACTCAAACTTCGCTTATTTTTGTCTTGCTGCCAGTACTCCTGATAAACCGAATAATGGGTGGTGTTTATTAACCTAGTTACTGTAAATTTCCGGGGACCTACAGTTCCTAGCTGTTTCCTGGAATATATCGAAAAAAAAATAACAGTGTATTCACGACTTCAAGTTCAATGTTCGTACTAACACTTTGCTTATTTGATTGTTTTTTGTTTCAAATCATTCCCGACACACAGAGTACTCACATAAGATAGAAAAGGTTATCAGAGACAGTTGAATATCGACGTCTATTTTTATCAATATTTTTCAATTTTCAGTTCCACGATGAGAACTTCATTATTCCTCTAAAATTCTCTCACACACACTCTTATTGTTCCGTTTCATAACCTTTTTTTATGTTTTAACCCTACTTAGAAGAATCTATGAAAGGGACAGTAAACAAATATTTGTTGAAGAAGGATTGTACATTACTTATTTAGTACCGGTAGTAATGGTATATTTCGGGTGCCAGAAAGAGATTTTCAAGAACTGAAGAACATTACAGTGGTTTGTTCCAAGGTAAAGCTGGTACTTGAGGACCAACAGTGGCGGTGAGGCGGAAAAGGAAGGTAAACAAACAACGGAATGGAACTGGAATTTGTCAACCTGCTAGAAGAGAGAGGTCTGTCTTTTTTCCCAGGATGTGTCTTTTCTATTTCTGTTCCTATATGCCACAAGACGGAAAAGGAAGGAATCTTCAAATATCGAAAAAGTCGGCAAAAAAAAAAATGGATTGAAAAAACAAGAAAAGAGAATATAGACTCTTCTGAATCTGAGAAAACCAATAGCATTCTGTCAATGTGTTAAAACTACTATAATCAACACACATTGTTAAAAGAATAAAACACTTGGTTTACATACTATTTTCTGACTTGTGTAGTTTTATGCTCAAAATATGTATGGAATGCATTTATAAAGGCAAATATTGAGTAAACCCTACTTACGCTCTTCAGTATTCAATATTACTTGCTAAACATTTATTTGCATATCGATTATAATTTATAACACATCAACACTTCTCTCACACCCATCTCTTGAAATAGCATGCAGGGATAAAGTCAGCTTCACCAGCTTAGCGCCGAATGTCTTGAACATATAACGAGAAATTTATGAGTGTGTAACAGCCTAGTTGCTGTTCCATTTTTATTTTTATTTTTCTCCCCTTTTATTTTTTTAGTCTCCGTTTTGTTTTCTTTCTGTGTGTTCTCTTTAGCTCATTCTCTTTGGTTGGTTTTAGACTCTTTGAGAGTGTTTCATTTTGATTTTGCTTTGGATTTTTATCGTTATCCATCCAGGTTTTCGTTAGTCACGCAGCAATGACTTGGATCTAACGCTTGTTTTTGACTGGACCCTAGTCAATGCTTCGTTACTCTATTTTTGCTGATTGGTGTGAATCAGCCTTTTTCTCCGTTTGCTGGGAGAACTGCTCTCCCACGCCATGTTAGTTCAGTTCCAATTTTAAAGACGAGACGAATGGACGTATGGGCTTTCCGTCATCTGTAGTTCCTAAGCCCTGTCTACGAGAGGTACAGATGATTATCAGAATAATGGAAACACCTGAACGAAAGTGCAACTTGCCAGATTAATATGGTGTAGGTCCACCTTTCGCCTTCAGAACAGCCTTGATGCGACGTGGGATGGAGGCATAGAGGTCGTGAATGGTAGCAAGTGGAATATTACACCATTCCTCGTGCAGGGCATCGGCCAGTTCTGTGAGAGAGGATGGAGGTGGAAATCGTCGCCGGAGTCGTGTTTCCAAGATGGACCACAGATGTTCAATTATGTTGAGATCTGGGGATTGGGCGGGCCAGGGGAGGTGTTGAACTTCATCCCGATGTTCCTCAAACCACGCTGCAACAACTCCAGCTGTGTGAATGGGTGCATTATCATCCTGGAATATGGCGTCATTGTCCGGGAACAACATCCGGACCATAGGATGCAAGTGGTCTCCTAAAATTGCGACATAATCGTTGGCAGTGATGCGTCCGCGAAGTGTGACCACAGGACCCAATGAAAACCATGATATTGCGGCCCACAGCATCACCGTGCCGCCGCCATGTTTCACAGTTGGGCGGAGACACTGCAGATCATACGCTTCTTTGGGCGTTCTCCACACATAAACACGGCCCGTGGTTTGGAATAGGGTGAATGGTGACTCATCCTACCATACCACACGTTTCCAGTCGTCAACGGTCCAAGTTGCATGGTCGCGGCACCATTTGCGGCGTGCTAAAGCGTTCTGGTCCCTGATGAGAGGTTTGGCCCGTGCAACACGACCCCGTAAGTTCATGTCATGTAATTCGCGGCGGACTGTGATTGTCGAAACAGGTTGGGGGAGGTGCTGATTGAGTTCCTCCGTCACTTGCGCCGCAGTGGCACGACGGTTCCGCGTGACAATGCGCTTTGATACCCGGCGTGCCCTGTCACTCATGCTTTTCTTCCGCCCACTGTTCCGCTTCCCCGATGTGGTTTTCCCGTGTGTTGTGTAGGCCGTCATCACCTTCGACACTGTCCCTGGCGACACACCTAACACACTAGCCACTGCCGTCACACTCACTCCACAAAACCGCGCACCAACAATTTGCCCTCTTTGAAACTCTGAGAGGTCTCCCATTTTACACTACCTCCGTCTGCTGGAGCCACTGCACACTCCTGTTCCACTACGCCTGACGTAGTATGGAGACCGACCTAACACACCACCACCAGCAGTCCGGCGCTGCGGTCGCCACGACACCACTGCCAACCCATACATCTGACGTGTTGCCAACTACAGGTGTTTCCATTATTCTGATAAGCATCTGTATATATATAAATACAAAATTTAGTAGTTATTTTGATAATATTTCGATTGATTTCGTCCGTTCCGATAAAATATAATATTTGCATCAAGAAGATTAAAACCGATATAAGTGCTATCAGGACTTTTCAGCGACATAATTTCGGAATTTTCACCTCATCAAAATTAATATTTTTGTTTTGAGATTATTTATCGAAATGTACAATATGTTCTAAATTTCAGTATAGTGTCGCTATTAACCGAATTCTTACATTACAAGTATCGGTTTGTTAGATTTTAATAATCATATGCCAATTTTCGTCTCCAGTTTTCCAAATCTATTCGAAATTCCCGGTTAGCAATGTTTGACAGCTACCGCTTGTGTTCATTACCTAATCAAATTAGCAACATGTCTGTTCGACTATTTTTGCGTACCGTTTCGATGTTAATAGTAAATTTAATATTATTCGGCATGGTTCGATAATATTGGTTTCAACTCCAGCCACTATTCTCCTATAAAAAAGTCATATTTTATAATATTATTTTGTATTTTCAAGATTTATTCAGAACTTCTTTTGTATCTGTAATGACGTCACACAATTATTAGAGCGAAATTGATTCTTTCTGCACCATGTATTTTGGACTAAAACTTATTTCGTGTAAGTAATACTGTAACAAAACTTTTCTAAATTAAATAACAATGTTTTGGGCATAATTTGTAAAAAGATCAACAAAATTTATTAATTATTATAGAAATTATGGACATATATATGTGACTACGCAACTTTCAGTTCTGCTTAATTAATTCAATGTATACCAGCGATTCAAATTTGTTTGTTTCTACAACTCAACAGTAATTCTATTCAGATCCTTATAATATTATCATATCCGAAAACGTACAATAGGTAAGTTAAGAGTAATAAATTGAAATTCTGAAATGTTTATATTTCTTCGAAAATATCTTGTGTTTATGTTTAGTGAACGTAGTATAGAAACCTCTCAGTTAACCAGGTACGATCTACGGCATTAGTTGATAATCCTCTTACAATGTTTAGTAATATTTAGGATGTGCAGTGAGTTATTTAATGTTTGACTTGATAGTCATTGGAGTTTAGCTACTAATCGTTACGTGAAGTTGACAGCAATTGATACTAAGTTATTTCTGTGTTTCGGTAAACCTATCGTTTTGAGTGATACGTTTTAATTAGATTAGATCGGTTTATAAATCCGTAGACCAGTGGTAGGATTCTTTCGCCAGCTGAGAAGTGATAACTTGGGAAAGGAATTATATATTGAATTTCTGGTTATTTCTGCGTTGACATATGAAGTGACTCCAGCATGTGATTTGTGTGGATAAATAATATTTGCATTTGTGCGTTATGACACTACGTTTGGATTGAGTTGCGACCGTCATTCGTTTGTGTTCGTTCGTCTTTATTTCAGGAATTGCGATTCCAGACTACAGGTGTGGGCCCTTCTAAGGTAAAGGTAAGACATGGTCTTTTGCCACCCTGTAGACTTCAAAGTGAGTAAAGACACAGTATGAGTCACATATGAGTCGATATGCGTATCATCGTTTGAGATTATTTCCCAAGTAAAGATTTGCGTTTTCTTTCTTAATCTGTCGCTAATCTGAACCAGCTGGTACTTCGGAATATGAACTGACGATCTAATTAAAAGATTGGAGGTGTCGCCTTACCGGTATTTCCTCCCTCGATCTAAATTATTTTTTTTACAGCGATCACAAGGATCTGGAATCCTCTTTCCCAGATATTCTTAAATCTGGAAGGCATTTCTGCGCCGCTCGTCTGGGGTGTAGAAAATGTTTGGAGCTAGAGGTTAGGTTAGATGCGTTGCGTGGGTACTCTAGGCTCCTGGCGACCCTATTTGTCTGTGTGATCCTCTTTTGGGATCGTAGGTTGGGGGTGTTTCAAGTGTCCTTCATATCTCAGGTTGTTAAAGGAATGAGTTACCAGCGAAACGTTCTATCGGTACTCGTGCAAACGTTCTGGCTTCTTAAAAGAGGAACTATGTATGTATGTAAAATAGAGTGGTTTAGAACGTTGCATTTTACACTTTTGTTGTATTTACATTAGACGGAATGGTAAAAGTAGTCCGTGTACCGACCTTCATTGACGTTACTATGTCGGTATTTACTTGGTACAGCTGAAGAAAACCTCAGACAGAACGGACAACGTGAGCAGAGCTCGAAACCAGTCAACCTCTCCAGTATTTATCCAGAGTTTAATTACCGTAACCATAGAACCATGAATGCTGATGATTTCTTTTTTATATAGGCTAGCACACATGCAAGTATTGGTGCACTAAATTTTGGTTTCAAATAAACAGCTAAAAAGACTAAAAATTATCAAAAACCATTCTTATCTAAAATTTGGTATGTTCGGAACCTCTCTTTCTGGGATTGTTTTATAGTGCCTTGAGATCAAGATACAAAACCGAGATGAGAAGAAGGAAAGTGAATTTCTCAAACAGTAAAGGAGAAAAGAAAAAGGGTGTGACAATAGAAACCTGTCTAGACAAAAGACACAGTTCTTCTCAGTGGCTATAATCAGCTATATCGGTTTATGTAAAGTAAATGTAAGCCATAATACTGTAAGAGCCCATACAATTAATTTTATGTCATCATATCTACTAGCCTCAGTCAAACACATAGAATGAAACATGATCTTTATAGTGATAGCACCGTTGAATTTTCTTATCTACAACGATTACACGTTATTTAACGTTTAATCGTCGATATAAAGTTCAATAAAATGTTGAAGAAACGTATATTCAACGGTGTTATCCAATATAAAATTTATGGATAAACAATAGGGGATATAAGTCGAATTCTTGTAGTCATTTCGATCACTATCGATTCTACATTTGCTAACGGGAAGATCGTTTTATTTCCCTGGTCTGTGAAAGAGATAAAATCGTACTTTGTCTTTCACAATTCGCCATTGTGAGCATAGATAAGCCACGTTTCAACTTCGTCATTTACGTTATTGCTAGATGTATAGTATCGTTCCACGCCAAAACAAAGGAACATACTTTACATACTAGCTTTATCGCCTTGTTTGATTGTGTCGGCAGACATTTATTTGCATTCCTTCAAATAAACTGTATGCTCACTGAGAGAACGAGAAAATAGAAACCCGAAACCGATACATGATCGAATCTCTTTGAGTATATTGGACGTCTGTTTCATTATTTTAATTGTTACGGATGTCCGTAAATGACCTTTCAGCTTCTAACAGCAGGATGCACACAGTTTGTTTTAAATAGATAAAAATCACTACGTTCAATACATACCGACAGCGTTCAAACTCAGATGTTGTGGACAAAATGACACAGCAATGCTTTTATTGACACAATATAAATTCATACAATCTGTGAATGTAAACTATTCAAATTATTATAAAAGATACAATATAAAATTACTAATGTCAAAGAAGTGTAGAATTTGAATTTTATTTATGGACTTCTGGTATTTAAGTCTCATGCCGGAAAAGGGGACGGGAAAGGATGCGGCAAGGTATCGATCAGGGCCCAATTTGAAGTTACTATCCCGGCATTTGCCTGGAAAAACATAGTCATGATAGTCAAACTAGTGTAAAGTGTGAACTTAAAATATAGCCTACTAAGGGCAACGATATCTTAAGTTGTAAATTTAACTTGCCACTTTCATCTTGTGTGTCCTTCCTTTTAAAATAAGTGAACTTTTCGATAAACCGTACGCTGTTAGGAAATCTAATCTTGAAAAGTGTTCCTGTTGTCAGAATTTACAAAGACAAGGTTTAACTAATTTGATGTATAAGTGATGTGGTGAAGCTGATAAATAAATCTTCTTAACATTTGTAGTTCAAAAGTATTCTGAAATTAACCTGTAGAAGATCGACTATTCTTAAGAAACCATGGATGACTCTATCTAAAGTTTACCCATAACTTAATCAAATTACCTCATAGCATAATGTTATTCGTGGAAATAAATAATTGTCTCATACAGTCATAAATGAGAATGTTGCTTTATTAGCAGAACGTAAAGCAAACTGGAAAACAAATAGAATACTGGCGAAAACATTACCAATTTGACTTCGAAAGTATAAATGTAAATTGTAGTGAAGGTGAGGTTAGGCAACATATACATATCTTTGACAAAGTATTTTCTTTTAGGAAGTATACATATATCTCGTAATGCATCACATAAAACCTGGAAAACTTTGAAACATTGCATTGATAAGGTACTATATCATAATATCGTACTTGCTTTAAAAGTAGATTGGATTGTATCATTCCATTGTTCTGATCATTGTATTCCATCCATAAATTTGAAATTGTAAATTGTATGTCGTAAATAGTACCTACAGTCCTGACCCTTGAATTCACGTCATCTTGGAAATGGTAACTAAAAACTTATTTATATTTCGTGGAATAGAAATAAGAAAGAATTCTAACAATGTTGCCGAATCCTATCTGATTAATTATACAATAGTGGAAAACTAACATCACTGCAATGTCAACAAACGTTCTCTTGGTACGCGTTGAAATCGTATGATTAAAATTTTAGCACTAAAATGAACGTTTAGTTCTTCAGACAGGGATAGATATTATCACTCACAATTTATTGTAAATGATCTGTAACGGACTTTCTCGTCAAGTTATTCAGTTTTTCTGTATTGTCTCAGAAATACTTTCTAGTTTTAATTTGAATTTACTTATGACTTTTAAGTAAATATGACTCAGGTCAAAATATTCTTTGGTCTTTTAGCGTACGATAGTTATTCTGTGGCACCCCTAAACATCGTTTTCACCATAGACACATTGCATTTCCTCTTACAAATTCATAATTTCAAAATATCTTAAAGCATTTCATGAATTTTTGCTATCTTTCTTTTGAAACATTGGTCACAGTCCTAGGCAATTATTTTCAGGATTCTCAAAAGTGGTTATATGTTGATAACTGACAACATACAAATATAGATTTGTAGAATTGTGTCTTTTCGTACATGCGCTTTTTCTGAGCTTGATTATTGCGTAGCAGAGTTACAGGCGTGAGTAATGATGCCTCTAGATCAGCAATCTTTTTGGAGGCAGTGAAGGAAATGGTAGACGCTAGGGCTATAGTTTAGATACCACGAAGGTTCTCTCCTGGTGAAGTTGCCAATGCCGATTCAAATTAGAGTATATACCCCTGGACTACGGGGAACGGGTCTCTCGCTGATATATATAGTATTCTAAACATAAAGGTTCTTTTTGTTTGTTTTCTTCTGCTTGGGGAAATATGCCCACCTTATTTTAAATGCTACGAGCTCATATCCAATAATAACGCGAATTACTGATCAGCCATAGCTTAATTAGTCGATTCTTGGCTTCCCATTCCGGAGGGTCTGGGTTGGATGACAGCTGCCGGCTATCCTGACTGATTTTTTTTTTTTTTTTAGTTTTTCTACACACACCAGAGCAGCACACCAGGTGCTACCTTCCCGGAATGTGACATAAATGAAATTCAATTTATATTCAACAATTCGAATTCTCAGTGAAATGCTTTCTATATTACAGTCTTTCAATGCTTCATATTTGCTTCGTTTTGAACTTTGGCTGGAACTACTACACCTTAACACGTATAGTATCACTCAAAAAAGTACCTTAGCAACGCAATGATGTCGAACCAACAAGGCAGACGTGTGGTCTGAGGTGTTAGGTGAGCAACTGGAAGGTCATGGGTTCGAATCCCGCCAGCAGGGCCTTGGTTGTTTGTGGATTTTAAGTAGCAGTGTCTTCACAATATAATTGTGACAGACCGAAGACAGAAGTTACTAGAATAACCCCAAAAATTAAGTCTATCAAAGTCTATAAGGATGTTCGACCAATAACGTGGATGACCTTTCTGTATCAATATAGTGCAATAGTGCACATTGGTTTAGTGAAATATTTCGACATTCAATCCTTTCCCTGAATCTTAAGAAATGTGTTGTATTTCAATCAGAAAATGTAAAAAAGAAAAATCAGATTTTGAAATGAGAAGTTTAGAGAAATACCAC
The DNA here is from genome assembly GCA_022664845.1 of Lepisma saccharinum. Classification (NCBI taxonomy): domain Eukaryota; kingdom Metazoa; phylum Arthropoda; class Insecta; order Zygentoma; family Lepismatidae; genus Lepisma; species Lepisma saccharinum. The sequence continues at coordinate 60,997 of JAGDQP010002371.1, read as the reverse complement.
TTTATGAAGATGTCATCCCGCGATATTGATCGACATTTGACGATATCCTTCGGACGAGTGTCGTATGTGTTCGAAAAAGTCATTGTAATGGAAAAATAACAAGTGCTACCTATAAATTTCTACTCGCTTTCTGCTTAAAGCTATTCTGTAATGTCACTACATGACATGTCTGAATTGATGAAGTCTATGATCGAAGTATTTATCTCGATGGATTGCGAAAGTGTAGTGGTTAAAATAAAAGATTAAATCACAACGTTCCAGGTTCGAATCTATTACCATAGACAAGTGCGAAAAATGTCCAAATATACCTGAAGACGAGAGAATAGGACGCGTATTGAAATAAAGATAGGGTGTAATGAAAAACAGTTTTTTTCCTAATACGACTTTAAAAATAGGCTCTTTCGGAATAAGCAATTAATTTTGGGTTTTGGAAGGTTATACCAAAATTTTATAGAAAGTATAAAAATAGATTTGGATATTAAAATTTTAATATTTACAAGCTTTTAGAAACAAAAAAAATATTCTCGTACGATTTCAGCGAGAGAAGAAAGGCCTTAGCATAACGAGCGTCACGCTTGAGCTAAGCTGCTTTTATGGTATAGTATGGTATTTTGCAAGTGACACTACACACTATTTATTCATGGAAAACTAAAGCACTTCAAGTAGCCTACCTGCTGTTTTATATATCTGGTGTAGTAAAAAGTAATCCATTATTTTGCCAATAGATGGCTTCAGTGATCTGTATCTCGAGTTGTATAAGTCCGATCGGGTTCAACGAGATGGCTTTCAAACGATGAGATTGCGTACTACAAACACTGTTCAGATAGTTGTGATGAGTTGACTCAGTGTTGTGTGAGCGCGCGTCAAAATGGACACTAGCAAAGAGAAAATACGCTATATTTTACAGTTTTTCTTCGATAAAGGCGAAAACGCAAGCCAGGCGGCTGCAAATGTGAATAGTGTTTATGGTCCTGATACTGTAACAGCCAATCACGCGCAATTTTGGTTTCGTCTATTCCGTGCCGGTAATTTTGACGTCAAAGATGTACCACGCACTGGAAGGCCAAGTGTCGAAAATGTCGATAAAATCATGGACATTGTAGCGTCCGACCGTCATGTAAGCACTGTTTCGATTGCCCAAGAGCTAAACATTGCATAAAAAACCGCGTGAAATCATTTGCATAAGGCTGGATACACAAAGAAGCTTGATGTATGGGTGCCACACGAGTTAACGCAAAAAAAACCTCATGGACCGAATTTCCATCTGCGAATCGCTGCTGAATCGCAACAAAAGCAACCCATTTTTGAAGCGGTTGGTGACTGGTGATGAAAAGTGGATCACTTACGACAACGTCACGCGAAAACGGTCGTGGTCGAAGCGCGGTGCGCCGGCGCAAACGGTGCCCAAGCCAGGATTGACGGCCAGGAAGGTTTTGCTGTATGTTTGGTGGGATTGGCAGGGAAGTATCTACTATGAGCTGCTCCCCTACGGCCAAACCCTTAACTCGGAACTATACTGTCAACAATTGGACCCTCTGAAGGCAGCAATCGCCCAGAAGCGGCCAGCTTTGGCCAATAGGAGAGGCATTGTGTTCCACCAGGACAACGCCAGGCCACACACATCGATAGTGACTCGCCAGAAGCTCCGGGAGCTTGGTTGGGAGGTTCTTATGCATCCACTTTATAGTCCGGACCTGGCACCGAGTGATTACCATCTGTTCCTGTCCATGGCGAACACGTTTGCTTGTGAAAAATTCGCTTCAAGAGAGGCTTGTGAAAATCGACTATCTCAATTTTTTGCCAATAGGTACAAGGGCTTCTATGAGAGAGGCATCATGATATGGCAAATGGCAAATGGCAACACGTTCCAAATGGCAACACGTTATCGAACAAAACGGCGCATATGTGACCTGAATCGGATCATTCTAACTATGGTAAGTCAAGCCTTCAATGTCATGCAAAAATAATGGATTACTTTTTACTACACCAGATATGTTCGTTAAAAGTGAATAGCTTGTCAGTAACTAATTTAATCTCGAGTTCTGTGTGTGTATGAGACATCAAGTTTCATGTAGCTGATTGGTTATCGTCGAAAGACAAACGCCAGAGCAAACATTTCACCTCGATCATCCGCTTCCAGTCTAAATCAAAATTGAAAAAGTTTTCAGTTCTAACTCAGTTTTTACGCTATCGATATGCGACACGTTTGTATATACGATTTAATTCTTGAGTTATGCACGTACCGGACTGTGCATAAAATAGTACACATTGTAAATAATATTTATGCTTTTAGTAAGAATTAAGACGTTCCCTTGCCTCATATGTTCATTAAAATGTTAATGACATCAATCAGTCCAGAATAGCCTTTAGATAGGTCCAGGATCGCTATTATATAGAGGTCAGTGGTCTGAACATTTTTCTTTAAATATTGAGGTTGACCAAAGCATATGCGTGAATTTCTGTAAACATGCTGAAAGTAAAAACAGGGAAATCTTTGTTCATTCAATTGTGTATCGAGGGAAATTCGCAAACGATGGCAAAATAATATTCTGTCAGACTTGCCAAAAGGAGCTAAATTAACACTAATATGCAACTGATTGTTGAGGAAAATGTTTTCATTTAGGAACAACAAAGCGACGAGATGTAATTCAAGTAAATTGCTGGCATTTTGTACAAATTTTTCTTTAGTTCACAATGGTTTAAAATGTCCTCAAATCTTGCAACGTTAACTCATTTCCCGACTTCATACAATGATGGAATTTTGCACAGCGACTTAAGTCCGGTGGCATTACAATATCCCACTGTTACATGCATATATTTCTATATTTTAAAAGCATATTGTAATACATATTTTTTAAATGGACTTCTTTTTCTTAAAATAAATACTAACCTGCATCAATGGTTTGACTGGTTGTAAAGCACTTTAGAATTTGGGTCACAAAACATTAGCTTGAGAAAAAGTATCCGAACACCAAAATAACTCGAAAAATATAATTTAAAAAATATTTTAGAAATATACTTTTCTTAAACAATTCGTACTAAAAAGTAGGAAAATAAAATTGTTTATGCATGACTAAAAAGAAAAGCAGAGGGAGCCAATTCAAAACTTTATAGAGTGACTGTATATGAGAGCGCTCCTGCTTTTCTTTTAAGTCATGTATAAACGAAATTATTTATTTTTGATTTTTAGTACGAATTGTTTGAGGAAAATATGTCTTTAAAAATTCTTTTTATTATCTTTTTTACATATTATCTTCCACAGGCCTAGCAATTTTACAGTAAGAAAAACAAGACTTTTGTAAAAAAAAATAATATAAAAAATATTTCACCACTTTTAGACATTATTTTTTTAATACTAAAATAATATAATTCAAGCCTTAGTAATAAATCTTACCTCAACATTTGATAGAAACGTTATGAATGCTAGTAACATATTTCATAAAATAAGCTTCAAGCTTGTAGTAAGTACACCCTTCAGCAAATGGGATCCACGAAATTATATGACATCTTGGTTTGAGGAAACAACTCCATGTTACACAAGATCCGAAGAACGAAGATAGAAGATTCAGAGAACAAAAGAATGATGTAAATTCTGCTCTCATCGTAACTTTCAACCGTTTCCTTCCATAAAAGTCATTTAAGCTGCTTTCAGAAACTGAGGTCTAAAAGCACACCTTCAGTAAAATGATTGTGATTTTATGTGTCTCTAATTTATAATTCCGTCCCGGTAAAATCTGATGAACTTCTATACGCAAAACATTTAAGTGGAGAAACCTTGCTAACTATTTCTTCTTACAATAGAATTTACTAGTAGCGTGAATTGGTTGTTACCTTGGGAAAGGATTCGGGAAGGTGACGGTGTATATGTTGAAGGTGCCATCCCGGCATTTGCGTAGTGTGTCTAAGGAAAAACACTGGAAAAACCTCAGTCAGGATGATGACACGACATCCTGAATGTTACTTCAACGTTCTACCACTGAGTTACGGCGGATACTTTGTAGATCTGGGTAAATATATTTAAAAAAATTAAACATGGTTATTTTTTCTTATATGATTAAAGTGAATTGAATTTTCGAAATAACTCAAAGGAAATATCTTTCATTTCTATGAATGAATCAAACATGTTTATATTTAGTTCTATTTTTTACTCACACGTTTCTTTCTTCCTTGTCTTTGACTTTCATAAGAAGTGTAATCTACTGCATTCGAAACGACATTCTATTCACGTCGTGATTGAACCGTGAGACTCTGAAAGGAAATAGAACCCAACTGGGAATCGAAGCCAAGACCAATTGAATACAAAAAAGAATGTTAGTGTATCAACACAACTACCACTACACATAGCAACCGACAAGCCACCTGCCTTGCACATATTTCAGTGGTGGTTTCCTGTTGAGACAAACTTTCTATCAGTTTTTTTTTTTTTGAAAATGTGCACGGGAGAAATCCCGAACGTGTAACTGTGTCTCTGTGTGAATAGTCTTCTGGGAAAGAAGTCTTTGTGTGGATTTATTTTGTTTTGCTGTGTTAGAAATATGTTAGGCGAGAAGTTAGAATGAAGCAGTATTCAGAGCATTTGCAATGTGAATAATCATAGTGATAAAAACATATAAATCTTTTACGAACGAAAGTTTCATCAAGATTTGAATGAAGAGTAAGAGTGGACAATTTATGTTGGTTTGTTCCTTTGAATGGTTGGTAATTTCACCCTATACAAACTTGCGAGCTTATTAGGACGAAACCTCCAATGTGGTTAATGTGGCGAATGGTTCCATTCGCCGTGTGCTGTTTCTTAACTCCGTTTCCGTGGAACAGAAATCTTTTTAATGTAACGTCCTTGTCATCATTAAACTTGTGTACGTAGCGCTTAAACAGGGGCTACTAAAGTATGCCATTGAAGTATCTCTAACAATAAGCTTCTCTCATTATTGATTTTGCTCTACAATTCATCGTGATGTTCTTTTCTAGGTGTTTATCTCTCCACCAGTGATTATGCTGCTTTGTTGAGGGATGTTAACAATGTGGATCTACTGGTTCTAAATGTTTAAGTAATTTTCAATTAGATATGTTGATTCGAAACTTTGATAGACTGTCTATTACTTTCAATTATATGGTTGAATGCACAATAGTGTGGTTTGATTTGATTCTTGCATGTACACTTTCACCTGCATTTACAGTCACTATGACTGTATCGTTCTCATGTGAAACATTACTTCTCAAACGCAGAATCTGTGCCAATTTGCTCGAAATAAAATTTAATTCTCCCGCTGCTTTATTGTGCTAGGTTTATTGAGATGTTAAACCTCTTACTTTAGCTAAGATTTTCAATTTTCCTCTTTTATTTGTGACTGCATTTTAGGAATAAAAAATTGCACTTATTTATATCGTGTAAAATTGTATTGGTTGTGCCAAAGAACTCGGTAGGTAGCGATGAAGAATTATTTTACAGGAACACTATGACTGGGTGGAACCGGAACCTGAAGGTAGTGTGAAACATATCGTAAAGGAACCGGTTCTGAGGGAATGAGGTACACGATTCTTCCAGATCCAGACCATCGGTTGTAAGATTCGAATACCTAGTTCCAAGTTCCAAATTCGAGTGCCCAGTTCCAATACTATCCATAACGAGGTCCTTAGGATCCGGTTAATTTAGACTCGGATCCATGTCCCCCACCCCTACCTTGAGCATTGATAGTTCCAAGAAAATAATGCTGGTTTTATACGTGTATATCGTAACAGGCAAAAATCTGGTAGACAGTGTAACTGTGCAGAAATAATTTTAATATACTTGTATTTTCCCAAATATCAACGTTATCTCTGCATATCATCGGCAACCTTTGACGAGAACATTAGTACTGAATGACATATCGGAAATATTAACTGTAATTAAGGAGTGTATACAAAGAGACATAGCGCCGGAAAGTTTCACCTTCACCTAGACAAGTGCTTTTAGTACTTACATTCTTGGGTCCTGGAAGAATGGTTAGCGTTTGAGTTTGTAAGCAGAAGGGTTCCCAACTTCACTAAACAATTTCATATTTTCCCGTATAAGATTTCCGTAATTTTACTTAGAAGGGAACTGTCTCCGGTGGGACACGAAAATCAGCAGGAAACGTCCACAGTGCATAGATGATGTGTTGAAATGAAAATTCCTGTGGTACTTCGTTTCGGTACTGTCGTCGTTATTATAAAAAAAACTCCTGGAAACATCACTGTAATAAACATAAACGTGTTATCTCATGTTTTGAAATCCAATAGCATCCAATTCCTGTGATAAATTCGTTAATGCCGCAAATTTCAGATCAGCATTGCACATTAAGAAGTACAATCACGTGGGTTCAAACGCCGCTGCGAAACATCGTGTCTGAGTGTAGGTTAGTGGGCAAAGCTTTAGTTACGGCACCAACTCAACATTTGTCCCGTGAAATTGCTGGAAGTTCTGGAAATTGTTTGGAAACTCTTCGCTAAATTCCTAAACGTAGTACTATAGGAGTGTTTATTTGAACACATCATTATTGGAATGTAAAAGTTTTGTTGATTTTCGTGTCCCACCTGAGACAGTTTCCTTGTTAGTGTTATTAGGAATTTTATTTCTTTAGTCTTCACAGTTATTTCTAGCTACGTAAATAAATAGCTGCTATTTTGATTGATTGTCTTTCTTGTTTTTACAGAAGAAGAAACGAAATGGAATAAACTCTTGACACTCATTCGAACTTTGTGCTATTTCCTTATTTCGATAACAGAGGGCACTCTATAATTTGTAAATGCATTCCTGGAAAGTATGAGCAAAAATAGTACTTAACGTTGTTATTGTATCAGGTATTAAGTCAGTAGTGATGCAATAAGGAATTGAAAAACATTAAATTTTTAAAATATGAATTTTGGGGAGGAAAATAAAGGAAAGTTAACGACTCTATATGATTTGTGTACGATTTTGAATGAATTGGAAGGATTTGATTCATTTAGGTAATTTAACTCAGTTTTTCTTCAGTTGGGAAAAATTTTCTCATTTATTTACGTACAGATTTTATTTCACATTCTACGAAACTAAGAAATTTGGAACTACTATATCAGAGAATCTTCCAGGTCAAAGCAGGTCTCTCAACCGATGAATCACCGGTGTGGAAAAAAGGGCTTTGTATTGGTTCTCTTGCTGTTGCGCCTTATTGTTGGAACCACATATTATTGTCCATATGGTTTAAATTTAATGAATTAAAGAAAAAAACATTTCGTCGCTCGAAGATTATACTGTTGAATCTTTTACTGAATTTCTGTGGAGAAACGAGAGTTTAGTCCTCAGGGGTCGATTTGTCGATAATTTCTATCAGTAGTTATTTGAAATTATTATTATTTTCAAAGAAAATAAGGTTCAACTGTATTTGGAGCATGAGTGTGAACCATACTGTAAATGTCTTTGGATATAATGATGGTTCACAACATGATTACTGGGGGGAAATATATCCTCGTCAACCAGCATCACCCACCCACCCACTCACAAATTAAAATGGTCAATTTCTCTTGCCAGATTCAGTATTAGATTACGTACTCAAAACGCTGCTTATGGTCTCTTCACAATAACTTGTGTAATAACAGGATTTTATAAGGGAAAAATGATTATCTTTTAAAATATCGGGAAAGAGAACGTAAAAAAAATAATTATAGTTTGTTCAGCACTGATGTGAGTGAAGGCTCCCTAGAATTATCATTAACCCAGTGATATTTTCCTCTTAACGAGTAGGTCGTTGTTTTGCTAAATTGTGAAAGCCTTATAGGTCGTTCCATAGTGTTGAAATTGATTAGTTAGTCGATGAATTGATTTCTTATCATGACTCTGGTTTATTTTAAAAAATCACAGATACACTAACAATGTATTATGCCGTATCACCGTATTTTTTAAGCTAGGCTGTTGTATAGTAAGAAGGGAAATACTGTAGATATTCAAGAAGGATTCTTTTCTGCTGTTTTGCGTCTATCGCTTTTTTGAAAGCGAAACCACGTGATTTCTTCGTGAATCATCCTCAGCTGAGCGGGCCCGGTTGAAACGAGGCCGAATAAAAGGGCGCCTACAGTCGGCATATCAAGAACTATTACAAATGATAAATCAATAACACAGGGACAAATAACAAAGACACAATTACATCCGAACAACACTAACACTTACCCAGGATGCGACGTGGCTGTGGAAATAAGAAATATAACAACTAATGAGAATTGGCATATTACAAAACATAGATCTCAGTGAAACCTGGCATACTCTCGAGCGATTTTGGACTCTACCTAAACCATTCCTTTTTCCTACTTTCTAAACTTCAAAATATTTAAATACACTAAAGTATTAAATTTTAATTAAATTAATCAAATGAAGTAGTTTTGGCGCAAAAGTAAGTAGACAATATTCGGTCTTTTTCATTAAATTTAATTAGATTTTAGATTAAGAAATACTGCTTATTAGTGTCATGGGACTGGAAAGGAAACCGATTCAAGTTACCAAACATATTTACTTAAATAAACTTCGAAATATAATTAAATATTATTTCTAAGGACTAAAGTGGCCTAAGTTGGCCAGATGTCCAGTTAAAGGTGGCCCTGCGGGCCAGTTATTACTTTGTAGGCATATTCAACTAGCATTTTGTTAATGGTAACGATGATCCGCCTAAGCGGTCAATCATTGTAATTCCAATAATCTGGTGTGTAAAAATCAAGGACAATCCAGTTGATGTGCGCTATGGATAAGGTAAGTTTAGTTTATCACTTCTATCTGAAGTCAGGTAAGAAAATGTTGATATCGCCACATACCTTTCAATTAATCCAAATTTAAAAATAACCGATCTCTTAGATTCCTGTTTGGGAAACTTGCAAAAAATATTCCAAACCCCTTTGCATGATCTCTCAAAGCCTGTAAAGGATTGAATAATCAATTTTTGACTACATTTGAATTTGAAAAACGAGAAGACGATTTTCCAAGTTGAAAACAGAGAGATACCAAACGGATGAAGTCGTGAAACCATTCCTTAACAAAACGTAGACAATTCAAAGAATAACGGATGATAAAGAAGAGTTGAAAACAACTTCTTGTCACTAGTTTCAGTCTACTCTATTCCGCCATCACTCCTCCTCCTACCAGATGAAAGATTTGTCAACGGTTTCCAACAACGAAATGGGAGTAATTTTGCAGAGCATAAGAGAGAGACTTGAGAGATGTAACTTCAAAACTAAGTTCCATTCTGATAAATGGAAGCATGGAATAGATTTGGGTTGTTAGTGAAGAGCTGTCTCCCACACAGAATTACCTCTAATTTTTCTTCACAAATATGAAGTTATTTTAAATATTTTCGATACATTTTAACAATGAGAAACTTTCAGCGCTACTGTTCAATATATTTAAGAACCGTTTATATTTCGTGGTTTCTGGAAATTCGTAATAGGGCCATAACTCATCTCTTTGTGCACAGAATTCTTTAAAACAAAAAAAAAAAATGTCATTACCAAGGTGCATGTGCGGAATCACATGGTGATGCTTCTGAAATCAGGGACGTCTCGGGAAAACCTCTTCAAGGAAGGGGGGACTTCAAAATATTAAATGGAAACAGGAGTTGATTCGGCTTCCGTTGAAACAAGCGATAAATTTTGAACGACTTTTGGAGCAAACATTTTTCGATTGCTCATACCGTTTCGTACTTACAAGACGTAATTTTTGGTGAAAATTAACATGCTGTAGATGGTTTTTGTGACTTTTCTGATATTGTAACTCAAAGTGAATAGCAAATAAAGGTTCCAAACTAAAGTGAAATACTAAATTGAATATGCGTAATCAAACGGTCAGTTTTTTTTTTTTTTTACATTCTTTGTTTCAATGATTTATGTGCACTAAGAGCTGAGTTATGGCCCTGTTAGGAATTTCCAGAAGCACTCTCTATAACTACTACTACTACTATTACTACTGCTACTACTACTACTACTACTAATAATAATAATAAAATAAATTGCTAGCAAATATAGAAAAAAAGACTACAGACGACCCGTAGAAAAGAGAAATACATAAGAACCAGAAATAAGAGAGGAAATTAAAACGTGCACGGTATATTGGTCCAGGTCCAGGTCCAGGGACAAGAAATTAGTATAGGCACCGTACCGACATTTACTTCTAACTAACTAACTAACTCTATGGCTTATGGAACTCGCAAGTTCATCGCAGCAGTAACAAACGTTCGCCATTGGATTCTATCCTGGGGCAACATCAAGCCAGTTTTCATCTCGAACACCTACTTTTCGAATATCTGTTCTAATATTATCCTCCCAACGACGTCTCGGTCATCCCAATGGTCTTCTTCCATCAGGCTTTCCAACCAGGATATAATATAATCTTCGTTTTCTTCCATCCGAGCTACATGGCCTGCCACCTTAGTCGTCGCGATTTCATTATTCTTACAAGATCTGGTGTATCGTACAGTCCGTGTAGTTCATTATGCAGTCTCCTCCATTCTCCAGTCGTTTCGGCCCGTATATCTTTCTCAAAACCTTATTTTCAAACACACGTAATTTATGTTCATCTGATAGGGTCGTAGTCCAACTTTCGCAACCGTAAATTATTACCGGCAGAATAACCATTCTGTATAGTTACAATTTCAGTTTCCTTGATATTAATCGCGATATTAGAAGAATTTGGACTGAATAGAAACATACGTTCCCCGAAACTAAGCGCCTTTTTTATTTCTTCCGTGACCTCATTTTTGCTTTGTAGTGTATCTATATCTTCCCCTATGTAACGAGCAATGAATTACTCGTTCCAAAAATATTATTGTTCATAATAATTCTCTAATCATCAATTTTTTTGTATTATTATTTCTTTTGACTGTATGAGATCTGGCAGTTGTGAGCGATTTCAGCGCCACTATCCTGGGTGAAAAAGATCTTGGAAGCTTCCAGCAGAGTCATGGTAGTTATGGCCGAGTGAAGATGGCTATTGCTTCAATCTATTACTCACAAAAATGGCGTTTGATTTACAGTAGTAAGTTCTGTAATCACTACTTATTAAAACGAGGATGGTCTTCAGGATTAATATTTTTCTAGTGGAAGTTTGGTCATCTTGGTCTTAAAATGATAAAATCCAGAAACTTAATTCTGCACAGAAGCACGTGTTTTGAAGGTGACGTTAACGGAGAAAAATAAATAATGTTGAAAGCATAGAGTTGGGAATATAAATAGAGGGAACCTTAGGCTGTTTTGTGGGAGAGGGGAATGAAGCCAAGAGACGGAAGGGACGAGGCATTTCGGCCATCTTGTGTGCCCCCATATTCAGAGACCCTCTTTTCCGAGTATTGCCTCTCCCAGGTGCACTCATTCTCTATCGAAAAAGCAATCCTCACAGTACTCGGTATAAAGGGACTCTAATGGGGCCACACAAGATGGCTGCCGATGAAACGAATTTGGCTTCATGTGACGTCATGTACGTTCTCTCTATTTTCTCCTAACTCTATGGTTGAAAGAGATAACTAAAGGATTCTGAAGGATAACAATCTATAGTTAAATAAGAGAATCATGGATTCTAAACGAAATAATAAGGTGAGTGATACCTTAATTTAATGTCATAATTGTTCGCTGCAAGTAGCTTCATTAAATCAGTTGTAGTGCAAATGACTAAATCATGTGATAATTGGATTTACTCGCATTATAATTTAATTCAGATTTTCTTAGTTCTCCCTTCTTTCAAAATACTAAGTAAAACCTTGAGGTTTCATGATTAAGAATGCAAAACAAATTGTGCATTGTACTAGGTTTTTATAAAAGCAGAGATAACTCGTTTTCTTCGATTAGAACAGATAATTCCTCGTAAAGTAGTATTAATTGAAAAGTAACGTGCAATCAGCTTGATTAGGTTTTAGAGTCTTGGAAGAAGTCAGGTTAGACGCAGTCTTGTTTCGAGTAACGCGGACTGTCTTTCGTTATTTGTTTATTTAGTGAATGCCCTAGGTTATTTTTATATAATCTGAATTAGTACTTGTTATAGTTGAGTGAATGTGAGTGTGGGTTCTGTTATGGAACGTGTGACGTAGTTTTGGGAGGTAGCTCTTGTATTGTAGTACATTAGCAGTGTTTGTCAAATTAAGTTTTCTCTTGTGAGGTTAATGTTGGTGAATGCTTTTTCGATTTGTTTCAGTATAGAAAGAAAAATATTTGAGGTGTGATTGGTTTAGGTCATATTTGAAGCTTCGGTGCTTTTCAGAGTATGCCAAGGACGTCAAGGTGGGTCTGATTCAATTATTGAATCAGTTTAGAAGTCGGGAGTTGGATTAGTGGTAAGTGGTTGTGCTTAACATTTTAAAATGGTTAGGTACAGTTTTTAGTTAGGTATTGTGTTGTCTGTAATGCCGAGAGAGTGAAATCGGGTGAGGTCTAATCGAGGGATTAGACGGTTGCTGTTGTGTTCGTTAAGGATCAATTGTATATATTTAGGGAAGTTTTGATGGAGTTGTATTTGTGTGCAATCAATGATTGCGTTTTTTTTATTTTCTTGAACTAGTTTTGTGTCTCGAAGTATCGTTATTCCGAAATTGACTCATGAAGGTGATAGCACAGTAATATTAACAAAAAATGGATCTTTCTGAGGAATGATTCTAAATAATTGGATTGTGTTTTTAAACCCGGAATATTAAATAAGAGATATTTTGATTTTGGGCTAAAACAGGAAAACGGTGTCTCCACCGACATATTGGATTTAAATTTTCAATAAAATTTAGTAACTTCGGAGTAAAATAAAGGGGATTGGAGGGAGTAACTCTTTAAAGGAAGTGACACTAAAGGGACAGTAATTTTCAATGAGGTAAAGGAGTAGGGGATTGTCCTCATTTCAACAAGCAGTAATTTTCAGTTTACAAATCAACATGCACGGCAGTGCATGAGCCAAGTTCTTCACGTCAGAAAACGTTAGCACTGCCAGAAGCATGTTATACAGGAACAAGAGTTTATGGCAAAATCGACGATTTGGGGGCCCCGTAAGAAAAAAGATGTTAAAGATAGGAATATGAGCTTTTGCCGTTAAGGAGATATGGTAAATATGTGCAGATGTACAAAATTTCATATTCGTATCTCAAACTATGTTCTAGTTGTGGACCCCTGAAATTGCACATTTTAGGCTAACTGACTCACTCACTCACTCACTCACTGACTGACTCACTCATCATATTGTTTAGGGTGTTTGGAGTAAGCTAGAAACATGAAATTTGGTATGAAGGTAGAGGATGATAAGTAGATAAAGGAAAAATTCCGACATTTTGAAAAGGTCGCCATCTTGGATTCAAAATGGCCGCCAAACCTAAAATTTCAAAGAATACACAGCCTAAACGGCTAAAGATAGAACAGTGAAATTTGGTATGAAACTACATCATTGGTAGCAAATTAAGAAAACTTTTTAAAAATTTGAAAAAGTCGCCAACTTGAATTCAAAATGGCCGCCAACCCTAAACTTTTAAAGAATACACAGCCTAAACGGGTGCCGCTAGAATAATGAAATTTAGTTTGACAGTACAACATTATTTGTAGATTATGAAAATATTACAAAATATCTCTAAAGACGCCATCTTGGATCCAAAATGGCGGGCGCCATAAATCCATTTTCCAACTACTTGAGCCATAGATAGGAAATTTGGCATAATGATGTATTATCAAGAGTAGTTTAGGAAAACATAACAACGTTTTAAAAACTTCACCATCTTTGATTCAAAATGGCAGCTGAAATACCATTTTTCACATCGTTCGAGATAGAGAAATGAAATTTGATATGAGAGTGTATCATCACGAGTATGTCACGAAAATATAAGAAAACGTTAAAAATGTGTCCATCTTTTATCCAAAATGCCCGCCTAAGCCCCACTTTATAATGACTGAAGCTAGAGAAACGAAATTTGGTATGACGGTGTACCATTACGAGTAGGTTAGAATAAATTCGGCTCGTCTCCCCTACTAGGTTACAGTTCCCAGCTGGAGCCTGATTGCAATAAAGGGGTGCGCCCCAGCGAGGCCATCTTGGAATTCTGGGGGCAGCGCCCCAATGAGGCGAAGCGAGTATATACATTACACAAGTGTAAAAAGCTGCGAAATACGAGCAAAAGCACCAGGGGTGCAAACTGTCCAGTCAACTCCTTCAACCTTAAAAAGTGGTGAAGTGGAATATGGATGAGCCTAGTTCCTCGTGCTAACTTCCAATACTCCTGCGTGTCCCACCAATACTCGTCATAAACGTTGGCATTGCCAGGAGCATGTTATACAGGCAGAATGTGGACGTTTCCCCATTCGGACGCAGCGCTCTGGAGTATGAGGGGATATCTGCATCATGTGGCGCAGTGCACTGCAGATTCTGGTTGTGATAAAAAGACGCAGTTCCTCCAAACTCCTCAAGTTCGATGCGCGGCCTGCCTTGGGATTCTTGGCGCAGCGACGCGAGCGAATCGAGGGGAGTATCAACACGTACGGCAGTGCATGCAGCCGAGTTCCACGTGTCACAAAACGTCAGCATGTTATACAGGAAGGAGAGTTTATTGCGAAATCAGCGATTTTGAGGTTCTGTAAGAAAAAAGATGTTAAAAATTGAAATATGAAATTTCGAAGTATGACGGTATATCATCACTAGTAGATTACAAAATATCTGCAAAGACATCATTTTGAATCCAAAATGGCTGACTTCATAAT